>CP135584.1:370839-488567 GCA_032401905.1 Swietenia macrophylla | reverse complement strand
GGGGGTGGGGGGGGGGGGTGGGGGGGGGGGGGGGGGGGGGGGGGGGGGGGGGGGGTGTGGTTTTTGTGGTGGAGAAAAAGCACCGACCTAACAAAAAGGGAATACGGAAGGATTCGTGAATCATGCATAATAAATGAAGAAAGAAACACATAAAAGAAAAAGGCCATTTGAGTCATTAACCACCAATATACATTAAAGATAGTATCCAATAGCATCGGGAAAGATTTGATTTTGCAATGCAAGACCTTTTTTGTTTGCTGAAAAATTTAAGGTGAAATCACAAATACAATCCTTGCTTATTATGCCATCATGGCTCATTGCGGGTAGATCATTGTGATTGTCGATGTGACCCTTAAATCCCTTATAATGTAACCTTGACGAAGATAATGGTAAGTGCAGTAGCAATAAGGAAAAAGCATTTGACAAAATGTGATGCCATGTCAGGAATTCAAAATCTAACCATTAAACAGCCATTCTGACTTGTTGTGTGTATCAATTTTACGCATAACAGTGATCTGCTTCTCTTTAGTGTCCCCTCTCAAGGAAATTTTGATGTACCCAGATACCTCTCCCCGCTTCACATATGCTCCAATACTTGTGGCCCTGCCAAGAAGCTACACAAGCAGCCCCAACTTTATGTAATCCATAAAGGCATAAGCTATCATTATTAAACAAAGTGCAAGAGATTTACCTGTGGCTCACCACCAAGAGCAAGTGCAATGGCACATACCAGAGAGCTCTTACCAGAACCATTTGGTCCAATTACTAGGTTTAGGCGTGATCCTGGTTTACATATCAAATGATCAAAGGTCATAAAGTTCTGGAGCTCAATCTTAATAATATTTCCTGGCATATAATCATCCTCTCCTCTGAAAGATAAAATTTAAAAATCAGTAGCCCTTCTTTATAATTTCATAACAAATGTTAACATAAGAAAAAAAAAAACATTTAACCATATGTATAACCATATGTAACATGCCAGTTTGACTTCCAATATTCATCAGCCAAACACAAAAAGCTGTAACACTGATCTGAATAGTCCCAATATTAGAATCTCCAATTTCTACCAATTTTGTTACTTTCGCCCACATTCTCCGTGCAGGCACGGAAGCACTAGCAACTCTTTTCTTTTCTTTTTTTTTTATTTATAACAAAAATTGAATCCCTAAAATCCAAATTCAAAGACTGAATACCTGAATACGTACTATAACAGAGCCAAACAACAAAGAGGGGATGCTTATCTCTTCCAATTTTGTTTCCATCACTCTCATTTTCTCAGCAACCATACAAAGCATACAAAAAACAAAAAAAAAAAAAGAGTAAAAAGAATACAAAAACAAAAACCCTAAAGTTGAGGCACTGGTGAAAATATAAGCACTTCAGCAAATACTGTTAAAAGATCAAAAAAAATAAAAAGAGAGAATTTGACCGCAATCGAACATATTTCAAAACAAAGAACCAAGCTTATCGAATAATTGCGGGTAGATGACGTGTACAGACCTTGAAATTTTTAGGCGTTTTGCCCGAGGCTGTTCCATCGACCGAAAAGAAAACAACAACAACTAGCGGTCTTTGGAAACTGAAAGAGCGAAATGAAGTTTGAGCCTGCATGAAACTGTTTGTTTGTGATGGATTTAGATCATGAAAATCAAAATTAGGGTTTCGAAGAGTGCGAGAGTGTCCCCAGAGAACTGAAGAAAAAGGCGCGAAAATAGAGCGAGAGAGAGAGTGAAATAAAGACAGGGAAATAATTACCGCCCTGTTAAAGAAAGTCGGACGATCTAATATTTATTATAAAACAATATTTATAAATTATTTTAAATTTTTTTTATAATTTTATTGAAAATAATAATAAAAATATTAAAGCTATTTAATTAATTTTTTTAAAAAATAATTATTATTTTATCTCCGTCACACTCAGCACTCCCTTCTCTCAAAACCCTTCACCCTCTTCTGCCTCCATCACTCCCTTCTTCTTGCCCCAACACATTCAACTCTAGTGGCAAATTAAGGTAACCCGGTCTCCAATGTGGCGCTGCCTATTGCTGAATCAGAAACTGAAGCCGTGGCGCTGACAAGCGCAGCAGTGCGTGCTGCCAGAGATGCTGTGGAGGCTTGGTTCGAGGGAGGTTACGATAGTATGGTGAAAGGGACAAGGAAAAGCATGAGGAAGAAAAGGATGAAATGCTGTGAGTTTTTGGATGAAGAAAGTTGGGAACTTGATGATTCGGCGAAGAGTAAGAAAAGTTTGCATTTGAGTCCAGGCGAGGAGGCTGAAATTTGTCTGTCTCAGGGTATGTTTTATATTTTTCAGTTCAATTTGCTTAGAAATTGCTGTGTTTTTTTTGCTTGCCATTGGAAAGAGGTAATGCAATTGAATAAATGTGCGAGCACTGAGATTGGCTTTGGATAATATTAATGCTTCATTTGCTGGAAATTAGGCCGATGCTGAGTGTGTAATTTCAGGTTTTGCAAATGGACAGGAGGGAAGGCTGAAGAAGCAAGGAAAACAATACCTCAATCTAAAGAACATTAATCAATCTAAAAGCTGTAAGCTAAAGCCACAGGGATGAAAAGAAGCGAAATAGATGAGATTTTGTATAAAGAAAGAAGAGTCACAAGAAAGGATCATTCACAGCTATGGGAGACTTGTTTCCATAGCCACTGGTTGTCAAGGCAAATGATTGAACCTCCAAGACCTCATTCAGGTTTCCATACATATTTCTATTTAGTATTGCTCCCAATAATTCGGCTTAAAAAAATTTCATTTCTGTTTTGGCAGGAAGGAAGCATTGGGCTTATTCGAGGGGCGAAGAGATTCAATCCTAAGAGAAGATATAAGCTATCAACTTATGTTTGCTGGTGGATTAAACAAGCTATAATTAGAGCCATAGCAACAAGTCCAGAATAATCAGATTACCAGCGAGACCCTGCACCTGCACCAATAAAACATTTTGTTCTTAATCCTTTTTTTTCTACCTCTAATTTTAATTAATCATCTAATGGCCATCCTTGGGAGTTTTGCTTTATTGTAAATGAGTATGGGAGGTAAGCTGTAATTAGTGAATCCATGGTTAGCTTGTCACGTGTAGGGAAGCATGTGTGAGATGGTGGCCAAAATTAGCGAAGCTAACAACGTCAAAGCAACAGTTAATGATAATGAGATTGCTGAAATGCTCAACATCCACATTTCAACTGTCAGACTTGCTTTCGACGGAATCAGATACCCAATTTCATTGATGGAGTTGTAACCGATCGAAGGTTGCATGACCCTGCAGGTTCTTCTCTCGAATTTTGTATCATTTTTTATTTCTTATATACAAACTTCGAGTCAGACATCTTCTGCTCCATTACTTGTCATTTTTGCATCATCGAGTAAAGTTAATTTGTTCAGCTAGCTGTCTGTGGCAGGATATCATACCAGGGCCAGACGAAACAATGCCAGAAAGAATGACACAAAAACAGTTGATGAACCAAGAGTCATAGGTGCTTCCCCAGAAACTAAGCGAAAGAGAAGCACATGTATTGAGATTACATTTTGGCTCAAATGGAAATACCCCTCAGGCCTGTGAGGAAATAGGTAGACTTTTGACGCTGTCAAGGGGGAGAATTCGACAGATTAATGGCAGCACCATTAACAAAACTACGTCAGATAAGTACTGTAAATAATCTGAAAGTTCATATTGTATAGATTCCCTTTTACTGATGAATAAATTGAAGTTAGGAATAACAGAGAATACAAGCCAAGAAATTTGTTCATTTTTCTTCGTGCATTTATCATTTAAGCAGCTATATAGTTTGTACCAAGAAACAGGAATTTTCCTCTGCCAAATGATATGATGATTTCCCATTTCAGATCAACTGACAATGAGTAAAGCTGAGTAAAAGCAGCAATGCAACATCCAGAAATTAAAGACCCCGTTTTGTACATTGTTTGAAAAGTATGTACATACTATTTCTTTTTTGACTACTATCAGGCTGAACGAGACCTAAAGCTGTCAATCAAACTCAAGATCGTGATTTTTCAGCTCACCATAATTTGTAGTTTATGCAGCATTGACTGCATAGCTATTCGTATCAGATATTTTCGATTTCTGTCAATAATAGATTTAAACTGAACACAGAATCAGCAAGCTTTTGTAGTCCAACGGTCAGGATAATTGCCTTCCAAGCAATAATAGATCAGGTTTTATTTTTCCAATCCTAGTTCGCCAGTTTATTATCCCTATCACCAAGCACAGAAGTTATTAACATGAAGATGCTCAAGAAAATGCCAAAAGTTGACTGTTATATTATGCAATATAGGAGATTACATCTCTGTTTCTCTCTGGCTTGTGTGGATGATAAAGAACGTACAAAGCAGCAGAAGATAAGAATATACATATGGAATAATGTCGTAGATCCGTGCCAGTGGCTATTGTCTCTTATATTATGCAATATAGGAGATGACATCTCTACTCTGTCTCTGGCTTGTGTAGATGATGAAGGATGTACAAAGAAGCAGAAGACAAGAATATACATATGGAATAACTTAGTAGATCCATGCCAGTGACTATTGTCACCATTTTGCTCCTCTCAAACATCTTTACTAAAAGAATCATCACGATGACATGCCCTACTTTCGTCTTTAGTTCGTCAAGTGAGCTTATTTTCATCCACTTTGGCCTCTCCTGTGAATCAATAAGAATTGTTCAATTTGTAAGCTTGTGAGAAATGTGATTGGCAAAGCCACAATAATAATGATTTGTGTGAAAATGAATAGTTTGTCAAGAGGCATTCTTTTTGAGGTCAAATGAATGATTAGTGAGTTGGGAACAGTAACCTTACAGATAACTGTTGCAGATGCTGGTATTTTAACTTTTGACAACATGCAAAAAGTTGATTCTAGTTTCAAATTGGAATGAACAGTGCCTTCAAAGAGAACATTCCAAATAAGGAAGATCCTTTGAGTGCACGATCAACATTGGGAGCAACACTAGGAGGTACATTACTGATAAATAATCCATACAAGCCCATACCGAATATCAACATGACAGTTCCAGCAAGATAAACATCTGCATCAAGAATAAAATGTTGTCACAAAACAAAATGTTCAAGCAGAGATTCCACACTTGTAGAGCAACTTGCATTGGAATATACACACTTGTAGAGTAACTTGCATTGGAATATACTAGTATCTCACCAATAGCTTCAACCAATCGAAGAACCATCCGGCCTGTGTGAATACCCTTGACACAGCTTGACCAGTAAACTTTATATGCATCGATAATATAAACACAACCCTGCATAAATAGATAGTGATCAGTAGTCATGTCCTTGATCTATAAATGGTATAAAGTTATTGTTATAAGTGCAGTTGAATCAATTTAGCTAGATAAACATTTATGCTTCCAAGGAAAACCTCCGCTAAATTACTTTTAGGTCTTCAAACCATTAAGTAATAGTAACAGTTTTTGTCGCACATGACAAGCCCCATATCGACGTTGATAATATAGATGCCTGATCTGACAACTCACATTTAGAAAGCACAACAATGAACCAGCCAATGAACCTCCAACGGGCGAGAAGCGCCAAAAAGCGGAAGTCAAAAATTACCTGCTCAATAATGGACAAGGAAAACAAACTTTAATCCCAAGAGATTAGTAAATGAAGCTAGCAACTGTGTCTATTTCAAGATGTAAGAAATAAACAAACTCTTCAAACATTCTCAGAATTATTTTTGAATTGGCTGCGTTATGACATCAGTTTAGAGAGTCAAAACTTCACCATCAAATCCTTCTGGAGAGGTTTGCATAATCTCTAAAACAGAATAATCATGCAAACATAGATTCCTTTTATTTTATTATGAACTAGAAATAAATTATTCACCAATCATTAAAAAATCTGTCAAATATTTTGGCTCCAAGCATTTGATGGAAAAAGAATTTAACTGCCCACATAAACATGCTCGGAATTACTATCATTTCTTTTGACCTAAAAGTAATTTCGCAAGATTTTCTTGATTGATCATCCCATTACTTTTTAATTTCAAATAACCTGTCCTAAATTACCTAATTTTCATCAAATTTGCCGAACCACAAATGAAATTTCTATCTGATTCACGTAAGAAAAGTACATAATCCCAAATGCTTACTCTTTTGGGAATTGATCAACTACCTCAAGTTCATCAACTCTGCAAATCCATAACTCAATGAACAGAAACAAATAAAACCAAAAAAAAAAAGAGTCCTAAAAAAACTTAAACTAACTCCAAATTTCAGTAAAATTAGAAAAGAAAAGAAAAAGAAACTAAACCACACAAATGGTGAGTACCCTTTCAATGTTAGTCTCAGTGGACCTGAAAAACCAACTGGGTCGCCAGATAGGT
This sequence comes from Swietenia macrophylla, assembly GCA_032401905.1. Taxonomy (NCBI): domain Eukaryota; kingdom Viridiplantae; phylum Streptophyta; class Magnoliopsida; order Sapindales; family Meliaceae; genus Swietenia; species Swietenia macrophylla. The sequence goes on along the minus strand of CP135584.1, from coordinate 482,200 downwards.
TCGGTAGCGCATAATTGAAGCTTGAATCGTGCAGTGGAGAAGACTCGACAAAGGGTTTCGACAACGGAGTTTTAGAGCTTACAACACTTTCATCACTCTGGGACGTTCTTGCCGCTGGTGATGGTGATGATTCCGACGGGCTATGCGAAGCAAATGGGCGTGAAGATCGTCGGCCATTGATTAAACGACGGTGGATTGGTACTGATACAGAGACAGTAGTCACCGAGATTGAAGTGAAGAGAGCCATTGAAGAGACACAGAGACTTTTATTGATTTATTTATTTGCAGATACATTGAGAGTTAACGTTTCCATTTAATTATTTTTATTTTGGCGGGTAGCGGGTAATAACGGTAATTTGCCATGGGAAGGAGCGTGGAAAGCTTGCATCACGCTGATCGGGATCGAGAATAGACTTAAATGACATAAATCCAGGATTAGTGTTTGCTCCTTTCTTACAGACAAGCTTTATCTGTCTGCGGGGTGATTCAGAAACTCATAAATGGTAATATTCAGCAACCATTCAGGATTACAAGAAATCAATATGTAACTCGTGATGCCTCCCTTCCTGATTTTAGAAAATTTTGCCCAAGTTTTTTGAAGTTTTCCTACAGCAGGAGCTCAAATTTACCCCATTCCTTGCATTGTTCTTCATATGACAGATATGCTACAGTTGGAAGAGTAACACATGGTTACAAGATTCCGAAGTTTTTGCGCTAGAATTACCCTTCTCTGCACCTTCCAGAATGGTATGTTTCATTGGCATTTCCTTTTTGCTCATGGCAGATTTGAAGATGACAGGAATGAACCAACATGCAGGTTTCCAAGAAGAGAGCAAAAAGTTTGGGAATTGATTTCATGCCGTGTGAGCTGAGTCTTAAAGACACTGTTGAAAACTTGTAGGAGAAAGGCTTCCCCCATTTCTGAGTGATTCTAACAACAACAACAAAAGGAGGCTTCCCCCATTTCTGAGTGATTCTAACAACAACAACAAAAGGGAAGTAATCCAAAATTTTAAAAAGATTCTGTGTCAAATTCTTATCAATAATTCAAGTGAAGAAATATGGTTTCTTATATAACCTTGTAAACTATATTGTATTTTTATGCAACTAGTATTATGCCAAGTCTACCTCCTCACTACGTTCTAGAGCAATTATTTCCACAGAAAATGTCAAGTCTGCAGAATATCATTCAATGCTCCAAAGGAACTTTTGAATGAGAAATCTGAAATTGAACAAGATATTACTAATATCCCACTTTGGAAAAGAGATGAAAACAGCATTAAACCTTCTCGATTGATATAATTATACAGCCGGCTAGCATTTTTGGCAATTACTCGTTAAAAAAAAAAAACCATTCAATTGCTTTCATATTTGGTCCTTTAATGTAATTAGGAGGAAGGCTGTATGATTATATATTAAAGAAATTGGAAAAACAAAAGGCAAAAAAGAAAAGAACAAAACTGTCGCCATCCTTTTCATGCAGGGCAAGTCACGATTCCTTCGCAATAATTAAATAAATAAATAATGAAATGGAGCCATGAATATTCACCATAAAAGTTCATACTCTTACCTTTTCTTCACTTTTGACACAAATCCACAGAAAGCGAGAAATGAGCGGAGAAGGAAAGGTTGTTTGTGTAACAGGAGCTACAGGTTATGTGGCTTCGTGGCTGGTGAAGCTTTTACTTCAACATGGTTACACTGTCAAAGCTACTGTTCGTAACCGTAGTCAGTATTTTTCCCTCTCCTTTTATCTCGATTATAGCTTCAATTTTTTCTAAATTTTGTATGATTGCTATGACTAATTTGTTTATGAAGGAAATGAAAATTTGTAAATTTGATTATAATAGAAAGCCACACACTTCTGAGAAGATATGAACACTTGCATTTACTTTGTTCAATTCCTACGCTCTGCAGATGATTCCAAGACAGAACACTTGCATGCACTCGATAGAGCCAAGGAAAGGCTTCAATTATTCAAGGCAAACTTGTTGGAAGAAGGATCCTTTTGATTCTGCTATTGATGGACGTGTAGGTGTTTTCCATACAGCATCCCCCTGGTGTTTTTTTTTTAACCATATTTTCTCGTTTCATATTTTTATTTTTTTTCTCCTTTGTTTCCTCCTATTATGTAATGATAACTGCTTCCAATTTCATTTCCCATATTTCCAGGCAGAAATAATTGACCATGCAGTGAAGGGAACATTTAACGTTCTTAGATCATGTGCCAAAGTCCAATCTATCAAGAGAATAGTTGTAACTTCTTCAATGGCTTCACTTTTATTCAACCAGATTTGGTTGTCGATGAAACTTGGTTTTCAAATGTGGATGTGTGCAAGGAGTTGAAGGTCTGTAAATGTTCTAATTTCTTAACATTATCATTTTGCATCTATGTTGTCCGCGACATTATGTTTTTCATTTCATAATAAGACAATGAGTTCTGATTTTCATGCAGAACTGGTATGCAATTTCGAAAACTTTAGCCGAAAAGGCTGCTTGGAAATTTGCAAAAGAGAATGGGATTGACTTGGTTACAATACATTCAGGATTAGTGCTTGGTCCTTTCTTACAGCCAAACCTTAATTTCTATGTGGACTTGATTCTGAAACTCATACATGGTAATATTCAGCAAACCATTCGGGATTACAAGAAATCTACTTCATTACATTTTACCGAGCAATTGAATTTTTTGGCCAAATGCAGGAGCTTCAATTCATGCCGGTCCTTATAGAATTGTTGATGTCAGAGATGTTGCATATGCACATATTCAAGCTCTTGAGACTCCCACAGCAAATGGCAGATATGTGATAGTTGGAAGATTAACACATGATTATGAGGTCCTGAAGTTTGTGCTCAAAAATTACCCTTCTTTGCACCATCCAGAAAAGTAAGTTCCACCAGATTTGTTCTTTTACTTGATTCCTGTGATTTAAATTTTGTGCTCTCTTTAATCTGGTACCTCTAACTAACTAGATAATATAAAAACTATGTTTACTAATGGCAGATTTGACGATGACAAGTATGAACCAACATACCAGCTTTTCAAGGAGAGAGCTAAAAGTTTGGGCATTAACTTTATGCCCTAGGAGCTAAGTGTTAAAGAAACAGTTGAAAGCTTGAAGGAGAAGGCTCCTCCACTTCTAAATGATTCTATGAACATAAAAAGAACAAGAAATCATAAAATACTTCTGTTGTATCGCATTGTCCATAAAACAATGAAATTAAACAAATGATTCAAGGGAGGGGCAGGCGGATAAGAAAATTGAGCTGTTTGTTGTATATAACTTACAAATAATGTGTACTTTTGCAGTATTACTGGGAAATGAATGAACTATGAATCTTGAGTGAAATTTAATATGTTTGTTTGGCCGGCAGGAATGAAATTGGTATATGCAAAAAATGAGAAATCTGCAACAGACAACATAGCACCTAGTAATTTATTTATCATACAGCCGGCTGGTAATTAGTCAATCACATCACTACGAAAACACTGCCCACATGTTTTCTGCTATGAATCTTCACCACAAAAGCTCGAAGTCTCCCTTTTAGTTTTCCTTTCCACACAAACTCTCAGAAAACAAAGGGAGAGAGATGAGTCAAGAAGGGAAGGTGGTGTGTGTGAATGTGGTTCAAATTATTAAGTAAATTTGAATAAAGTTTTGATAGTTGAGTTGAGTTAAAAAAAGTTGAAAGAAAAATGATCAACTTGATTAAGCAGTTGAGTTAGTTGAGTCGTCTGTTTTTTCTGTTAAAAAGTAATTAAAGTTATTAATAATAGATATAATTAGTTATTAGATTGATTTAAATAGTCATTATTTTATACAAAAAATGATATTCAAGTTGAAAGGATTAGTACAATAAAGAAAAGAAACTTTTCTCTTTAATTTTTTTTTTGGATTTTTAAGTTGTTTTTAAAAAAATTTTTAAATTATTTTAATTATTTTTTGGTAGTTAGATCTTAATGTTCAACAGTGTGTGGTACTGGAGTTTTAGGTTATATAGCTTCATGGCAGGTGGAGAAATTACAGCAACGTGGTTACACTGTCAAAGCTACTGTTCGAGACCAAAGTCGGTCTCCCTAGTGCCAAAGCTTCAATATTCAAATTTTGATGATCTTATGAATCACTTATTCGAGGCATATTTGTTGGAAGAAGGATCATTTGATTCTGCAGTTGATGGATGTGTAGATGTTTTCCATACAGCTTCCCTGTTGCTTTTTCAGGCAATGACCCCGAGGTTTATCTCTTCTTCTTTTTTTTTTTATTTCATTTTTCCTCGCCTTCCTGTAATATGCAAACCAGATAGTTCCAAATTCAAGCACAACCACTTATTAAAACTTCATGCAATTCGATTAAGTGTATGTTTGGACTTAAGGTGTTGCAGCTTTTAATTGCATTTGCTGTGGAATGAAATCACTAGCTGTCTACTATAAGTATGACAACTGTTTTCGATTTTTCTCACTACCTTTCAGGCAGACATAATTGATCCCGCAGTGAAGGGAACACTTAATGTTGTTAGGACATGTGCGAAAGTGCAATCAATCAAGAGAGTGGTATCAATATATTCTGTGGCTAGCAATTGTAAAAAATGGAATTACTACAATCCCTAATCTGGTAATTGAAGAAATCAAATCCAGCTTATTGCAAGGAGTCTAAGGTGTGTAAACCTTCTGTCAGTTTATTCTTTGTATTTTAACTTCTCTTTAGGATTGCAGACAAGATACCACCCCGTTAATCTTCTTTAATTTTCTTGCAGGAGTGGTATCCTCTTTCAAATACTTTTAGCTGAAAAGGCTGCTTGGAAATTTGCAAAAAGAGTACGGGATTGACTTGGTTACAGTACATCCAGAAATAGTTCTTGGACCTCTTTTACAGCCTATTTTTCATTTTAGTGCGGAGGAGATTCCGAACCTCATAATGGTAATATCACCCAATTTTTTCTTGTTGTATTGATACAGTGATGCACAGTAAAACTGTAGACAGAGAAGTTTTGTATTTGCATTTGACAGCAAAGCCCCTTTTCACACTATTTTATTAATATATTACGAAGTGGATGAGGTTTTTTCAATGCAGGAGGGGAAACCTTGCCCCACCCTTCAGATGTGTAGATATTAGAGATGTATATGCACACATTCGAGCTCTTGAGGTACCCACAGCTAGAGGAAGACGTTCGTTAGTTGGAAGCATTGCACCGCCGTCTGAAGTTTTTGCATGAACATTATGGGACTCTGCCGCTTCCTGCAACGTATTTGTCAGTGGTATTGTTTCTTTAATTCAGTTTCTCTGTTATGCATTGTGTCTTCTTTCACTCAAGTCCACAATTTGCTTTTACACACAAAGAACTGAGCTATATCTGTTTACTGCTGACAGATTTGAAGATTACAAGTATGACCCAACTAGCAAGGTTTCTTAAGAGAGCAGAAGGTTAGGGCATTAGCTTCATGGGTTGGGAATTGGCTGTCAAGGACATTGTTGAACGCTTGAAGGAAAAGCGCTTCCTCCCTCAGTATCTGAATGATGCAAAGCATTGAAGACGACTGTGTCTTCTGTTTTGTCTTTTGAAAGTTCTTGAACATTTACGATGTTTTCAGCGGTATGTTCAAATGACTGACAATCCAACAGTCTACCAATCATCATGTATGCAATTCGTAAACAGATGTTCATTAGGTGGTCCACAATACCAACGCATTACCCAAACTATATTATGACAAATACTGAATAGAATGCTACATTTGTGAATTTACAAGCATCCGATTTGCTTCCCCACTCCCTGTTAGATATGTCACTAATTTGCTGATAAACAACTTCACAATGGCTTTTACCCAGAAGTAGAACATTCTGATAGAAAGCTGAGCAAGCTTTCAACTCTGTAAAACACCATCATCAACGCTCCAAATTGCTTTGATATGGTGAAACTTTTTCCACCAAATTCCCTTTAAGTTGATCTTTTCACTTCCTGTGTAGTTTAGCACAACAGTAGGAAGTATACAACTATGATGACTAAAACCAAATTGGCTGCTGTCGATGGAATCTGCCAAACAACCATCTCAAATTACACTACAAATTGATAGCATGTATGTCTATTTTGACTGGATTAGCCCATCCATAACTTCAACTCTCTATCCATAAGTGACTTCCAAGTGGAACCAGAAGCTCTTAATTTGATATATAAAAAGCATACGGTAACTTCTCCTCCTAAACAAAACACAAACTTGATGATCACTTTTAACTTAAATGAAAAGCCAGCCTTTAAACACTTTCTTCCAACAATGATGATATAGACCATAATTTCAACAAATTACACAACCCAAGTTTAAAACTTTAGTTTGCATAAACCATTACTTTAAATCTCACAATTTGCTAGTTGAAAATTAAACCGCTTACATTACTGAGAAGCTTGTTAACGATTTATGAAAGCTGTTGTGGACCGGCGTTTCGAGGGAGATACGCGGGAGCTCCTAAAGGAATCCCTTCTGAGACACATCACGGTGTTTGTCGTCTCCGTTTCTACCACCATTTTCGCTTTTCCCCTTATTGGGGCTCCTCTAGTCTAATTTCTATAATGGAGATATTAGGATTTCAAATGCAATCTACCCCTTCTCCAGGCATGGCGGGAACAAATCGACCGGACGTTTAGCATTCAAGGAGGCTTGGGAAAGAATCATCTGGGTTCTCCGCGTGGCAACTTGTGTTAAGATAATCATATTGCTTTGGAATAATAACATTCATTCACTTATATTTTTATATTTTCCCGACTGAGGACGTAATGTTTTCAATTATATTAAATTGGTCCCTCATCAATTTCATTGACCACTGACCCTCACAACTGTGAGAGACAATCATTGCTATCAATGGTTTTCCTTTCCACGCAAAGGACAAAGCAGGCACATTGCTCCACAAAACCATTGGCTTTTCATTTGGTTTTATTTATCGCTTTGTTTTCTCAATTGAATCATAATATAAAATTCCCCTATTAAAAGGAAAGGACGATTTACCAGAAGCAGAGCAGAACCAGGAGAACCATGTCCAGCTTGAATTTTCTGTTCTTGATAGTGATTCTCACAGTGTTACCGCATGCAAATTCATCGAAACTGGACGCAATTAATGCTTTGCTTACCCGTTTGGATTCTAAACGATTATCTGCATCGGTTCAGGAGTCAGCAGCTAAAGCTGTATTGCAGAGATTGCTTCCTACCCATATAAACAGTTTTGAGTTCAAAATTGTCTCCAAGGCATCTTCTTTTCCTCAAATTTTCTATTTTTCTTCTTAAAAATTTGTCATTTCTTAGTTTTTAGCTTATTTGTTGGTTTAGTTACTGCTTTGTTTCATTTGGTGTGATCCAATTTTGTGAAATGTGAGATTATATTTTCAGTACCTCTTCTCTACCCTGTTAAATGCGGCAGTGTTGTTTCGTTTTTGTTTTGATAATTCAATTTCGGCTGGGTTTGTTGTATCATTCGATTTTTCTCTCTCGCTTTATACACTTTTTGATTTATTGCTTAATTTGATCTCTCTACTCTTTTCTTTTCTTTGAACTGTGTGATAAATTAATGTAATTCTTGCTTAGGTAGGAAGTAGTGTAGCTTCATTTGTTCTTTAGGTCCATAACCATTGAAATGTGCATATATTTCCTCATCATTGTACATAATGACACTAACTGTTTTCATTTCCAAATATCAGGATGTTTGTGGGGGATCCAGTTTCTTTTTGATAGATAATTACAAACGATCAAGCCAGAATGAGCCTGAAATATCGTATGTAGATTTTGCTCTTGTTGAAATCTAGAGGTGGATTATATATATATATATATATATATATATATATTTTTTTTTCAGTTTACAATTTGTTGTAAACTTGCAGATGTGGATAATATTAGTTAATAATTGCATATAGAACATTTAATCATCTATTAAGGATTTTTATCATCAAATTTTGTCAATGTTCGTGTTAGATATGTGGTTGACATATTTTTCATTGCTAGCATTCTAGATTTGAGAGGGAGTGAGGCCTCTCATATTTTTAGCTGCATGTTTACGAACTTGTTGTTCGTTAAATTATCTTTTAGGATTAGAGGAACCACAGCAGTTGAAATTGTGGCCGGCTTACATTGGTACATCAAATATTGGTGTGGTGCTCATGTTTCATGGGATAAGACTGGTGGCATTCAGATTGCAACTGTTCCCAAGCCAGGATCACTGCCTCTTGTAAAAGATGGGGGCGTGAAGATTCAACGGCCAGTCCCATGGAACTATTACCAAAATGTAGTTACATCCAGTTGTAAGTACTATTATCAAATGTCATTGGGCGATCACTGCTGATTCATTATAGGTTTTTGACTTTAGCTGATTTTAATGAAGATAATGGATGTGTAATCATCACATTCTTCTTTGCAGATTCATATGTTTGGTGGGATTGGGAGAGATGGGAGAAAGAGATAGACTGGATGGCTCTTCAAGGGATTAACCTGCCTTTGGCATTCACCGGGCAAGAAGCAATTTGGCAAAAAGTTTTTATGGTGAACAATTTGTATGGTAATTATAGATATTGATAAATCCACGAATATGTGTTGACTATTATCTTTTTATTGCAGAATTTTAATATCAGCACAGAAGATTTGGATGATTTCTTTGGTGGACCTGCCTTCCTTGCTTGGGCCCGAATGGGGAACTTACATGGGTAGGTAATTATTGCTGTTCCACCGAGTTTCCTGAGCATATGAACAGAAAAGAAACCTTCACTTCAATCATGTTGTATAGTTTCCTTTCTTCACTGCCTTGTTGTAGAAGCACTGCATATTCATTTCAATGGATTCTACTTATTTGGTTGCACTCAGCTCTTGCAACATATTGCCATATGCAGATGGGGTGGGCCTTTATCTCAAAATTGGTTAAATCAACAGCTGGCTTTGCAGAAAAAGATAGTATCTCGGATGCTAGAGCTTGGAATGACTCCAGGTATGTTTGAATTCCCCGTTGAAAATAACATTATTCATTTATGTCTCCATGTGACATGATGCATGATCAACACATCATCTGAAGTACTATTAATATATTTTTCAGAGTGTTGGATAGAGTACCTGATGTTATATCTTCTCTTTCACAATTTAATAAATGTAATGTCTTCTCTGTTCCAGTGCTGCCATCATTTTCAGGGAATGTTCCAGCAGCATTAAAGAAGATTTTTCCTTCAGCAAATATAACAAGACTTGGAGACTGGTATCTCATCTCTGCTGGTTATGACTTATCATATTGTCATGTCATTTCATATGGGCTTCAATTAGAATACCTGCGTATATCTGTATGACTTGAGTTAGACTTTGACTTCTTATTATTTGATTGATTTGTATCATATATAATGCTTCAGAATAAACTATATCTGGGTTTCTTCTTTCTCTTGTTGCTGGTATTTTTCGCTTTCGCAAACGTTATATACAAAGGTTGTGTTTTCAATTTCTATGTTACTTTAGGAACACTGTTGATGGTAATCCTCGCTGGTGCTGTACTTACCTTCTTGATCCTACTGATCCATTATTTGTTGAAATTGGCGAGGCTTTTATCCGGCAACAAGTTGCAGGTGCACCTTATTTCTTTAATCATTCTCTCAGAATAACCTTGGTTGACCTTCAAGTATCAATGTCAAGACTGACAAAGCACCTCTTGCTTTTTCTCTTCTGCTTCTACCATTTTGTTCCATTTCTGGATATCTGATTCATTGTCATATCAATAATATGTTTGTCATTCATTTGTACACCAGATTTGCCTTGAAAGATGTGTCTTATGACTAACGTGGTTTCAAACACTATCTTCATTTTTTTTTTACCTTTAATTTTTCAACTTTTAACTTAAGTTTTTGGTTTATCTTTTGTTTGTATATATTGCAGAATATGGGGATGTGACTAACATCTACAACTGGTAATGTTTCTCAATTTCATATAAGTTATAAATATCTTGCCATTATGTAGTAGACAATTAAAACATGTTTTATGCAATCCTCTTAAGAACCATGATGTCAGCTGTTGCATACAATCATACGCTGGTATTTTTATCATTTCAAGCACTGTTATTTAGTGCTGAGCTTTGCTGGGACGAGATGCAAACTTGTAGCACAGAAAACTGATGTCGATCAGTCCAAATAATGAGAGAAATCTAGCTTCTGATTTTAACTTGGCTTGTGGTTTCTTCAATTGGCTCATGTACAATTTGCAAGTTTACTCCTTTTTGGTACAACAGTATACCTTAAAAATTCTATTTGATGATGCTATGATTAGGCGTTGACTATATTTCATGTAACATATATGGATTTGAGTGTTTCCATACCAAGATTGTGTACATTAGTTAATTCCATCTTTAATGCAGTGATACATTCAATGAAAATAGACCACCTACAAATAATCCAACGTACATTTCATCACTTGGAGCTGCTGTGTTTAAAGCAATGTCTAAGGGTGATAAAGACGCTGTGTGGTTAATGCAAGTATGAACCTCATTTCTTCCATATGCATTCTTTTGTATTCTAAATAGAACTTTTCATCTCATGTGCTTGAAAAAAGTGCTTATCACAAGCAAGATCACTGTGAAAAATGTGTTTTTCGGTCAGTCCTTTTCTTCTTGTGTATTCCACGATACATTTACTGATTTTTATTGATATTCTACCAATGTGCAGGGTTGGCTCTTTTACAGTGACTCTGCTTTTTGGAAGCCACCACAAGTGAAAGTATGCATTTACATGGATATAAATCTTTGGCATCTTCTTACATTGTGGTCAATATGCTAGCACAATAATAATAAATAAAAATTGATGATGTAAACCAATTATCCTGTCACTTTTTGAATTATTCATGATTTGGGTATTTTTATTTTATTTTTTCAATGTCACATTATTGGACACTGTTCTATTGCTTAAAATTAATTTAAATGCAATACTGTGAAAATGAGGTATTTCAGCATAATTTCTGGTTATTACTTTTTTCAAAAACTTTATTACCCTAAAACCTGGTGATATCTTCAGGCACTCTTGCATTCTGTTGCAATTGGAAAAATGATAGTTCTTGATCTATTTGCTGACGTCAAACCAATATGGAAAACTTCCTCCCAATTTTATGGCACCCCTTATGTCTGGCAAGTACCTCCTTTTAACTTAACTATCTGTTTCTTCCAGCATTGATGAAATTTTTAATCTGCAACACTTTCTCATAACTCATTTATTATCTTCCTTTCTTTATTTGATTTTTAAATTTGTTACTAAGTATTTTTATCCCTGATCAAATTTGAATGTGCATCAGGTGTATGTTGCATAATTTTGGGGGAAATATTGAAATGTATGGCACATTGGATTCAATTGCTTCGGGTCCAATTGATGCTCATGCCAGTGAAAATTCAACCATGGTATGTTGAGACTTGTGCTTGAATATATATTATGTGTGTTACACAATTTCTGCATTAAAAAAACTAACATCTAAAACTTTTATGTATTTTATATTATATTATCTTTACTTACATAGCAAAATTTTTTCTTGTCTATGTATTAAAAGTTGTCTTTTTTGGCACATTCATTCTCTTACTACAAGGCAGGTTTCCTTGCATAACTCATTATAATGGTTTTGTGCAGGTTGGTGTTGGCATGTGCATGGAAGGAATAGAGCACAATCCAGTTGTTTATGAGTTAATGTCTGAAATGGCATTCCGCAATGAAAAAGTCCAAGTCTTGGTAATCATTATTTTCTGATATTCAATGCTTGAAGTAATTTAAATACAAACACAAAGAAATTTGTAGACTTGTAAACCAATCACCTATTATTTACCACAAAAACAGACAACCAATTTCTGAAAGTTCTTTAATATATTGTTGTTGCTGTATGATTGAATTTATCTTTAATGCATTGGTAGGAATGGCTCAAGACATATGCCCATAGGCGCTATGGTAAAGCAGTTCCTCAAGTTGAGGCAGCTTGGGAAATTCTTTATCACACAGTTTACAACTGTACAGACGGAATTGCTGTATGTCTTTTAACAAATCAATCAGCTGCAGCACCTCTCTATCATTTTATTTCTGTTTAGAAGATTGTGTCGGAACATAGTATAGATGGATGTAGCCTTTCGTCTAAATTCTAGGTAAATGGATTTTTCATTTTTGCAGGACCATAACACAGATTTCATAGTTAAATTTCCAGATTGGGATCCGTCACTAGATTCTGGATCTAATATATCAAAACAAGACCCAATGCGTGCACTCCACACATTACCAGGATCAAGAAGATTCTTATTCAAAGAAAACTCTGATACGCCTCAGGCTCATTCATGGTATTCTGCTCCAGAGTTTATTAAGGGTTTAAAACTATTCCTTGATGCTGGAAATGATTTAGCTGGAAGCATCACATATAGGTAAAATGTCATAATATGCATAAGTTATGTCGTTTTCTTCTATTTTAATGTCACTCATTAATCAGCGTCCAAATTCCTCCACAAAATAAGATATCATCAATACTATTGTTTCTGTTCTCTTACTGTTCTGTAGTTAAATGTTTGACAATGCTCAACAATTTGGAGATGAATCTTAAATGACACAAGATCGCTGTTTCATGACAGATATGACTTGGTTGACATAACACGCCAAGCATTGTCAAAGCTGGCAAACCAAGTATACTGGGATGCAGTGTTTGCTTTCCGTCAGAAGGATGCCACAGCTTTCAATCTCCATAGCCAAAAATTTCTTCAACTCATAAAGGACATTGATGTACTACTTGCTTCCGATGATAATTTTCTTCTTGGTACGTGGCTTGAAAGTGCGAAAAAATTGGCAGTAGATACTATTGAAACGTATCAGGTGAGAACAGCTTCTATATTTATTTTATAATCTTCAACAATGTGCTACCTGGTAGGAATAACACAGACTAATTGTCAGTTCAATTATATTTACTCGGATGAATCCTTAATTCCAATTAATTTGGTCTGCTACACATTTTTTCTTTTACTATTCTGATATATCTCTTCAACTAAATTAATTCTAATATCTGTGGAATGTGTTTTAGTACGAGTGGAACGCAAGAACACAAGTGACGATGTGGTACGATACCAACAAAACCACGCAGAGCAAGCTTCGAGACTATGGTAACTTCACTGCTGAAATTTTGTGTTATAATTATACAAGTACTTCAATGTTTATGTAACATAGAAATTTTTCCTCTTTTCAGCAAATAAATTTTGGAGTGGTTTATTAGAAGACTATTATCTTCCCCGAGCCTCAACATATTTTGATTATATGTCGAAAAGCTTGAGGGAGAGGGATGTCTTCCAGCTGGAGAGATGGAGGAAACAATGGATAGTCATTTCAAGCCATTGGCAAAGAGGTAAAAAACTTTACCCAACTGAAGCCAACGGAGATTCTCTTGCTATTGCTAAAGCGTTGTATGACAAATACTTAGTTCAGTCAATCAAGTGAATTCACCATTAAATCAAGAATGATTGAAACTATTTAACTGCTTAAAATAAAATCATTCTCAGTTCTTAATCTGATATGGGAATATGATTGAACATAAAGTCATTGAAAGACTGTCACAGTACTTGCAAAATTTTGTGGATTCATGGAAACAGCATATCTACAAAAGTCACAAAAGTACTTGGTTATTTCTTGTATGCTCAGTACATTTTGAACCCTAGGTTACTCAATTTCCTATCTCATTCTTCTACAAACAAGTAAACCGAATCATTTACATATGCCTAAATAATTTCTGTTCATTGTTCAATCCAAAACCTGGCACCTTCAATACTGTAGCTGCAGCATGAAGTTTGAACAGAAATCCATGCAGCTTTTTCCATCAACTTCTTGCACCTATAATTCCTTCAGGATGCTGCTGCTGCTGTACAGATAGCTTCCAGGGTTCGATCTCAGGATCAAAATCCATCTGGCCCTCTTTCTCATTGGTCATAAGTTAATCATGACCACCAACAAATTTTGGTCCATACGGTCATAATATTGCTTCTGGAATTCCAAGCTTGCCGCTAAGATATAACCGTGTAGGAATATCGCATTTTTGAAGACCTGACACTGCCTCTGTATGTGTCGAAGTCAGTGACCCTGTCAATGCTAACAATGGCTCTGACATCAAGTTTTGACTCTCACTATTTCTTTCCTTGTTTACTTGCTCAACTACTACCTTACCCGTGTCTATACCTGATCAATAACGAAGCATGCCCTTGGTAAGATAGATCTCTTGGGTTCTTAGATGTTAAAAGCCAAATGTAAAAACTGGACTGTGTGCATACCTGCAAGATATCCACCATGAACATAGCCATTGAATCTTTCACTTGTGTGTTCACCAGTAAAGAAAATGCGTCCTACTGGAGCCTGAAAACATACAATAAATTAATAACAAGGCTAAAACCATTGAAAAGAAAATGTGTTCAACAAGTAAAGCAGTTCGTAGAAATGAGTAAGAAATATTTTACCCTAATACTATTAACCACTTGATTATTGGAGACGATGGGGTAATTGCTGTAGCTGCCACGCTGGAACCTATTGTTCCACCAACGGGGCACAAGGATATCAGTGGCATTAGGTATGTTGGGTCCAAACATGTCCCTAAGAACCTCCATAGCTTCTTTCATTGTCTCTTCGTCTGACTGAGCTTCAACACGCTTTGATTCACCATTGGTCAACGTCACAACAAGGATATTTGAACCAGGGTATGCACTGTCCATGTGCTGGTGACATTGCAACAGATCAGTAGCCAGATAGGATAAAATTCGATTGTTTTTTAAAGATAATCGTGATTATCTGTCTAATATTATTTTACTCGTCATAATGTGAGTAAAGAATCTACGCTCAACCAAAGAAATTGTTTAATATTTGACAGGTTTGAAAATTGATTCCCAGTCCAAATTTTAAATGGGATAACTACTCGAAAGCTTAATCAGCGCAACAAATACTGCCAGCTTTTGAGACTCACAGAAACATCGGAAACCATTAGAAACCAATAATAAGAGATTCTAGCTGCTTATCTCAACAAGAAAGGCAATTAATATTTTACTAATACTTTGATCAAATCATGTATAAAAAAGCAATCAGTTATTCTGAATCAGAGAAACAATGTGCGTGCAGAAATGTATATAAACTGATTGAGAAACTCTGCCGTATCAAGCAAAAAAAAAGTCATTTTCCCTTGGAATCTTGAGCATTTTGGAAGAATAATTTCTTAATACTAATGTTCTAATCTTGAGACTGATTATGACAAATCTGGAAATCGACAAAGATCAAGTTATCAGATATCATATTTGCATAATGTCACAAGGTAAGTGTTCCAATGCAATAAACAATTTTACAAAATGTTAATGCAAGTCATGGTTACCATGCATGTGACATGATATTTTAATCAATCTATAAACGAAATATCGAAAGTGTTAAAACTTTTCCTGAAGGTCCCATAATAATTGATGAGAATAATCAACTGATAACCGTAGTCAATTGTCGAAAGCTTTTCTTGAAGGTCCTATAATAATTGATTAGAACAATCAACTGATATTTGCAGGCAATTATTATAAATTTTACCATCAGGCAGCAAAAGAATAGTTGACAACAGGAATTTAAAAAAGATAAAACCAACCTGCCAAAAAGTATAATATCCTCTTCGCTCGTGGGCATAAATGAAGAACTCCTTTTCAGGACCAGATGCCCAGAACTTACACGGAAACTTGAGAAAGATCTTCGTGTAAACCATCACTTCACATTTCTCGACAGCCTCCGTTTTCCATCTCTGATTCATAGTTTTCCCATTAAATAATATGTTAACAACAGTATGTCATTTTCCGTAATTTTCAGGTCTACGCATAGCCACTACTCCTACATACGAGCAGGCAGCATTGTCTTCCGCAAAATAAACAGCTGTCAAGAAATATATTAAATGCAGAATTGCCAACGTTATACGGTACCAACCCAAAAAAAATAAATAATAATCCGTGAAACCTGTGGATTACAAAATCCCGTGGGATCAAAAGAATCCCACACTATCTTGTATTTGTCTGCGTGAAAGACAACCTCAAAAATTGATATTGCTTTGCTTGTTCACAGTATATTAAATAAAATATAAATTAATTTTAAATTTATAAAAAAATAAATAATATTATTTATTTTTTTAAAAAATTAACAATAAATAATATAAAAGTAATTTAAATTTTTTAATAATATCAAAATAATTTTTATTTTTATTTGTACGTAAGTTTGTAAAAATTTGTATCTTTTAGCTCAATAAAAAATTATTACGTGAAGTGAAAATATTTAAAAATTATAAAAATAAATTATATAAGTTAAGTATATTTATATTAAATAAATTGGGTCAAAAATTAAAATATTATATAATTAAATTTTTTTAAAAAAATAGACAATACTACTAGACGACAAATGCTAGACTGTAATATTAGACTAGGCCTATTTGCTGTCATTTAGAGTCTTACTTTTAGTCGCTGTATTTAATATTTGTCGGTCATAGTGTTAACAGCAAGTAATCAACTGGGTAATTTATCATAGCCTTGGGAATTAAGATTCTGCATTTAATACTTGTGGGTCATACTGTTAACAGCATGTAATCAACTGGTAATTTACCATGGCCTTAAGGTTGAAGATTCTACAAGACTACTACAATAAATGCAACATATGAAAAGGATTAATGATGAATAAATTTTGGAGCTTGATATGAAGGAAAAGGACACGTACTGGTAAGGGAGGTTTAAAGGAAATGAGGTCACTCTGGAGAACGCCAATGCTAACAGACAAAATCACGTAATTGGCTTCGTAAACGCAGCCATCCTCCGTTTTTACAATAACGCCGTTTCTCGAGTAATGTAATTCCCGAGCAACCTGCCACAAATCCATGCACAAAATGATTCATCATTCCCCCAAGCGAATAAAAAAAAAAAAAAAAGATATGAACATTAACGAAAACTCATTTTTACAAATATTTGATTTTTGAAAACAGTTTTTAAATATCTGCGCGGTGGATGCAAGGAAAAGGGTGCAAACTCAGAAATCAGGGGGACAGAAATGAAAGATTTATTGCAGATGAATCTGTGCGGAGTTAGAGGTTGCCTAGAGCCCATCCCATGACCCCATTTATGTTACCTTTCTTCACATTCAATAATGGAAAAAAGAATCATTAGCTCGGTTCAATTGATCTCTGATTTTTGTGAGGAAATGAAGTAGGGAACTTTAATTACAAACAACCATCTATTAAATGGAGAAAATGACGAGACTATCGATTTGCATGTTCTTATTTGAGATGGATGATATGACATCTCACCTCGTGAGTATTGTTCCCTGGTCACCATGCACAGTATACAGCAAACTGGGAACTTGGGGCCATCTGTTTTGTTTGATAGAAAAAAGTGCTTATCAAACATGTTTATATACTAAAATTGTGACCGCCGAGTTGGCCGAGGTCAGGTATTCAAACACCTTTGATTGCTTACCGTCACTGAAAGTTTCTTGGTTTCAAATATTCTCAAATCATTACAATGGTGGAAAAAAGAAAATTTCTGAATCACTGATGAAGCCAATATCAGCTTCAGCCGTAAAAACACGAAAACAGTAGTTGACTCTCAAAGATTTTCTCTGATATATTATAAAAAGCAATGAAAGTAAAAGGCACTCTTGGAAAAACGTCATTATCTGCAAACTCCCAAAAGTGGGTCAATCAATCTCTACAACAAACAAAACAAGGTTTTAGAATTCATCTTTCCGCATGGTTTCTGTTTTTATTTTTTTTTAATTTCTTTATTTAATCTAACTAAGGCTTCTGTACCTTAAATTCATGCCATCATTGAGTAATAATTTAACCAAACAGACAATCGTTTCGGAAAGACTGAAAACAAATTAAATAAAATGAAAAGGCTTTACCTTGTTGAGCTGGAGACGATCGTCCGAGATTTTACCATCAGAGCTGCAAAGAAATTCTTCCGCCATTTTGTGGAGCAAACAAGCATACCCTCTTTCATCTGCCACCAGAAACTCCCTCTCCCCGAAATCTACATATGTAGATATTGGCTCGACCTCTGTATCCATAACACCAAATCATCAGTCACAAAAGAACATTTTCTCAGCATCCAAACAGCAAAAATGAGCGGTGAAACCAACCTGCCATCTCAAAATCATGTAGTATGAAGTCAATGGCGAGTTCCATCGGCGTCTTTGGCGAACTAAACAACCCAAAAGCATAAAATTAAAGAAGTTGTTTATTACAAAACAATAGCCAAGGCGAAAATGAACCCAACTCAAAGAGAACGAGACTCACGACGAAGGTTCCGTGGCGGCTTTGATAACCTCTCCGACATTACTGTTATTAGCTTCCAAATTCTTCAGCCTTGCAATCGCCGAGTCGACTGCCTTTCTGTACGAATCCGCAGCAACTCCACACGGAAATATCTTCCCACTAAATTTATTTATTCGAAAAAAAATTGGTTAATGCATGATGTGACGCACGGAAACATAAAAATGTTGCTGAATTTTGAAACAGAGAAGATTGGCAATGGCAATCGTGAACGAAAACCAAACGCCCAACGCCGCAAAAACACAAGCGGCCATAAACAAACGGCGTCGTTTAGTCCGGAAAAGGCGGTAACCAACTAACTGAAAAGACGATTGTTAAAAACAATAAGCGTTTTTCTTCGTTTTTGGTTTTGTAACCTGCGATCGTAGATATTAAATCGAGCATTGCTGTAGTCAGAGAAACAAGTGCGGAGTCCCGATTTCGCGGCGAGTTCCCAGACCGGATTGGACTCTTTGCCTCCAACTCCAACGATCCAACCCGCTCCGAGCTCCACCGACACTCCTCCGAATTGCTCGTTCCGGACCCTACCACCTATCCTGTCCGACGCTTCTAAAATTACCATATTGTCTACTCCGTTCTCCGCCAAAGTCTTGGCCGCCGAAATGCCTGCCACAGCAACAAATCCAACACCGTGAAAAACACAGAATAATTTGACACAAATAAAACAGAACCCCACCCCGTTTAAGTATGCATGATTTGTGAATGTACCGGAGACACCGGCGCCGATGATGATGACGGAGGAACGAAAAGAAGGCGAGTCCATGCGACGCAAGAGGGAATGAACTATCCGTGCGCTGGCCTTGCTTGGCTTGTCCGTGCTGTGCTGTGTTTATTACTTGCATTGACGTGAGTGATATAGACGGCGAGAGTCGGTCTATATAGCCCAAATTTTTATTTATTTATTTATTTATTATTGATGGACGCGTGATTGGGACGGACAAAGGCCACGAGGGTAGTTTAATAAATTTAACTCTCGGGTGACGATGCAACGCGATGGATCTCGATTTATGACTAAAGAAAGAATTAAGACAGACAATCCCCGAGACATCAGTTACGATGATTAACGAAAGAGGATAATCGGTTACAGAATTTAATTGAAATCCAACTCATTACTTTACCTGAATTTGGGCAAACCAATTCCAAACGGACTTAATTTGTAAATTTATAAGCAAAATTAATGTACAAAGTTAAAAGTTTTAATTCCACCAGCACAAATTTGATAAAGATTTGATATTATTCATCGCAATTGGGTTACACCAACGCGCTATTAAATTACATGAAGGTCTTATTTTGTCACGAATGCATGCGGCCTTCTTGGTTCCTTCGGCGAAAACGGGAAAATTTTTTTTTAAAAAAAAAAAATGAAGCTGACGTAAAGGATTTGTAGTTCTGTACCGGGGCAGAAGTGTAAAATTAATCAATTTAGGAAGGGTAGTTTAGGAGTTTGAATCAAGTGGAATGTAGGCCAATTTGGCGAATTGCAAATTTCAGATGGTAATTGGCAAATTAGACCAGCACACGAGATGACGATTACTCCGTAGTTCCGGACACCCGGGTAAAAAAAAGTTAAAAAACATAGTCGCACGTGACGTCACTGATTGCACACGCGTGAGCTATTTGAACGAGGGTTGTCACCGTAGCAGTGACGGCTAAATCGTGATCGTACTTTTGTCAACTCTGAACTGTCTTTAGGTCAACGGTCGAAGCTCGAAATATCTTGGTTTGACTGTGATTCCAGAATGGCGACAGTCTGTAGCACTAACCCGTGGCACCGAAGGCTAACTAGCTGGATTAGTTGCATTATTATTAAAAATAAATAAATAAACAAAGCAACAGACACTTTTTAAATTAACAAAACTTGTTCGTTCGCGCGTCAGTCACGTGATACATGCATGAACAGAGCCCTACTCCGAATGCTCAATGGTGTCACCTCTAGAAGATGCCGTACACAAGTTGAAATTCTATTGATTGATAATGGACTATTAACCAAGACCATTCCAACCACACCCAAAATTATTGTAGATGGTCACCAGCATGATGCATTAATGGATCTTCAATGGGATAACTAAGAATTATGTATAAAACCTCAATCCGCAATATTTCAAAGAGACAGAAGGAACAAAAAAAAAAAACCTTTTAAATTGTCAAGAAATTGGAGTTTAAAAGATGGGTGACATGTAAATTTTCAGAAATAATAATTAATTAGGAGATGTTAATTTGTTCCTTAAATTCTACAGGCAATATATAGCATGGCTGTAGTTGGCTCCCAAGTATCTGGCTGCACCAACAAGAGAATAGTAAGTAATAGGAGTTAGGCTTCCTTCCTATATGCTTCATTTTCTGCAAGTATTCATCCATCCATGTTCCCATATATTTATTTCCACCCTTTCCAACAAATTTCTAGTAATAATTGTCCTAAAATGATGTCTTATGAATTAATTTCGACAAATTTTCTTTAATTAGGGCACTAAAGTCTCATTTACCAGAAGACTTTCTTGGCCGGCAGTGATTATTTGGTAGGTCAATGTTGAAGAAAAATGTGGAACCGATGGTCGTGAATGGAAGTGCTGTAATTCGTAACAAGGTGAAGGGTATAATTGGTAGCCGACTAATCAACCACAAATAAATATTATTGACTGTCGTTTACCGGTAACCACGTGGCGAATATAAAACGCACGTTTAGACTTGGACGCGGTTGCCCACCAACTTCTAAGAAAACATTTTTGCACTCAAACCCCTTCATCTTATGTATATTTACAACATGGTCCTTTAACTTTTTTCCTAAATTGCACAAGGAAGTGAAAATTTGTCATATTATTATGGCAAAATTTTTACTGTTGTAATTTAACAAAAAATGATTATGATACATTAAAAAAAATATATGATAAATATTTAATATTTTTTATTAAAATATATTTGACAAAATTTTTAACTAATAAAATAACTTGAAAAAGCGATTTTTAACAATAATAATAAATAATTATGATTATATGAAAAACGAAGATATATTAAATTATCACGTGACTTGTGTTCTAAATAATACATGTGCTGCAATGATTTGGAACAAAAAATAATAATTTTGTTTTAAATTGATAGAATTCAAACAATATGATGAACCTTTACATAAACTAGTTATATAACCACTTTTTAGTTTCCTACCAACAACAACAACAACAACCACTAAACTAAGATTATGTGAAAGTTTATCAACAGTAAGCAATAAATAAAAAAGTGGGTATAAAAGAAAATAAATCTTTTTATGAGACAAAAACGAAAATATCTAAAAATCAAAATCATATATGCAAAACGCGGGGAGGAGTATGAAAGGGAAGACTAGAGAGACACACGTAAATTGCCTATATTTAGCCGCTTTCTTCTTCGCACAAACACACTGATTCTTCCTCTCTCCATTTCATGGCCGCTCACGTCTGGGACGTCTTCTAGCAAGATATTTGTTCTCCGTTTTCCTTCCGATTTTCCCCCACTTTCTCTGCTCTTTTCTTTTCTCTTTTTCTCCCAAGAAAGTTTGAATAAGAAAGAGTTATACAGAGAAATGGGGAAATACTCCGAAATAATTGATGCGGGGGTCAGAATTGCTGCAAGATTTCATTCGCACTGCCCTCACACGGCTCGCCTGTACTACCACCCTCCTGCTAACCAAGTCGACGACCACCATCATCACCATGAAGGTGCCGGCGCCGTCATCGCCAGCAGCAGGGATGCGAGCAACCGGGTGGAGGGATTTTCTGGTCAAAAAGTGGCTATGAAAATGGGGATTGACGCTAAAGATTGGATTCTTTTTTCCGTTTGATATATGAAATGGGAATGTCTTGAACGGAAAGTAATCCTTTTTTTAAGAAAGCTTTGTCGTATGTTATTGATTTGCACTTTCTTTCATATTTATATTTGTTCTCCCTGTAAGCCCCATAATTCTGATGGATATGCCATTTTAATGAATTCTTTGTTTCCGTTTCTTGGAGGAAATATGAATAAGAAATCTGTTAATTAATTAGAAACTAAACGTACAAGTAATTAATTGAGCATAAACTTTTAATGTACCAGCTAATCCAAGTTGGCAACGGCATTTTTGATTTTACATACACAAGACGGACAGGAATCTGAATACATGCAGACGACGAGATCACAAAACAGAAAATTGTCTACAACATGTGCCGATGACTGATGAGGATGATCATGGTAATACAAATTTTACTGAAAGTCTCTACCCGTCCCCCGCCAATCTCCCTCGGAAGCTACTCATCATCGACAAATCTGTCTGAATGTGACTTGCGGACCAAGAAATGATCAGATGGCAGGGAAAACAATAAGTAGAAAACACGAGATGAATGGACGGAAGTTGCTCACTGTGGTAAGAGTAAAATGTTTCCATCGTTTTTATTTTTTACATAGGAATATAAAAAGTTAATAATATTACTGAAGCAAATACAAGCATAATACTAAAAGTTGCAGGAAACTGAATACAGGGGAGAAGCTCACCAAACAGAAATTGCCTATTAGCATGGTCGTATACAACTTTTTAAAAAGTCTATGTGCTTAACCTCCGTCGGAATCTTCGTGACTGAAGCTATTCATTGACAGAATTTTCTTAATGTGGTTTGCGGGCCAAGAAGAAATACATTGGTGTGAAAATTTCTTTCCTGTAGGTGAAAAAATGTATTATAGCATCAGCATCTAAATTATGTTCATTTTCTGGCCAAGAAATCAAAGAAACAAGAAGTGATTAAATTATTAGGAGATTATTTTCAAGGGGTTATGTGTGACTCTAGCTTATGGACAGTTTGGGAGTAACCTATGTGCACCTACTAGAGAAAAATTTAGGTTCAAAGATCCCGCCAAATGGTGGATTCACAGCCTATATTTGTGGCAATTAGCTGATAATATAATGATATAAGGATAGTTTCAACCGTTCCAATATCGGGCTATATGATAATATAACAAAAGACCACCATATGGCTTTAATTTGATGAGGTTACCGTGAGAATCTGAGGATGATAATGATATATATAATAAAGGGAACTGACCTTCCACCTGCGACCAATCCTTCTGCAGCCTTCTCCAGAAAATCTTGAACCCTTTGACTTCCCTTTGGGGCTAGTCCCACAAATTCTAGGGCCTTGACCTTTAAGAGGAAAAAACGTACATTTGAGTATTGAGAGGTAGCTTGTAACTAGCAGAATAGACATGAAATTTAATGTTTCTTAATTTTGAACAACCTAGTTCTTTGAGAAATTGGTTTCACAAGAAACAGCATTACAAGAATAAGGCACTGATCAACAATAATTACCATGTTTCTAGTCATGAAACGTCCAACAGATGTTAGACGGAAGCTACTCAATGAGAAGTGCGATGTATCCAAAGGCATGTACCATGGGAGAGGTGAGTCTGCAGCAAGATCTTTCTCCCATATCACCTGCACAAAGTAAATAAATCAATGATAAAAATAACGAAAAAAAAGAAGGAAAAGAAAAAGAACTTAACAAACAAAAAAATAGTTAAAAAGAAACAGTTCTAAAGAAAAGGATAATTTGCTACTTGCCTCAAAACCAGCTTGTTTAAGTGCTTTAAGGCATTGTTTAGTGAACCTAATGTCAGGAAGCCCATCACCAATCTCAATTTCTGCCTGTGTCAAAGAAACTTTGTACATCACAATCATATAAAACAAGCCACAGGTACAAAATAACCAGCAGGCTTTTTATTTATCCTTGTGAGATATATGACCTTAATTTTTTGATGTTCTTGATTGTTTGGATCAAAAGCATCAGTCATGCACCATTCATATGCAGCAAAACATTGACCAGGCTTCAACACTCTGTAAATCTCTTTGTAGCATCCATACTGACCAGAACATAAACATAGGTTAGTCCAACCAGAGAAAAATGCACAGACACAGGGGAATCTCATGTACCATATAAACAAAGGGAAGAAAGTTGGATGGAGGATTTTAAATTGACATACGGCATCTGGTGCATGACAGGTTGCTTCAATTGCATATACTGCATCAAAACTATTGTCAGGGAATGGCATTTTCATGAAGTCAGCCTGCATTATCAAGAAATAATGTCAATCGTGAATTACATCACAGTAAAGCATAAACCATTCTTTTGAATCATTATATGCTTTTTACACAAGTGTTGAAACTTCTACGTGATGGAATAAAGAAAGAAAATGGCAGATGCACTCAAAAAAAAAAAAAATGAAAACATAAAAATGAGCTTGACCTAGGAATATTACCAACCTTTACAAAGTTGCAGGTCCTGTCCACTCCTACAATGCGGTTTAATTCCTGTAGGGAAACAGAACTTTCTAACATCAAAGGCAGGTAAATTAAACATTTTAGCAGTTTAAAGAATTTACAAAAAAAAAAAAAACTATGAGTAGTAAGGAATTGTTATACTTTATAAGGTGCTCAAGGATGGTTATTTAATCTATTTGGTTCAGTTTCAGTTTTCTAAGACATGTCATTGATTGGTTTAAGACTTTGTCAAATACAAAACCCAATTGACATGTTCACACCACTATTCACAGGTTTAAAATTGTCTTATTGGCAAAGGATCATGTTAATCAACAATCTAAGGGGTGTCTAAAATAATCAAAACCTAGTCATGATCCCAATCTAAGAAATTCAATCTTTGTAGAAAGTGCAGTTAAAAGAACCGGATATACAGAGTCAGACTTAGGGATCACTAGCAGCAGAAAGTTAACATATAAGGGAACCAGGAACAGCTGCAACCAACAAAAAAAAAAAAATCATATGACAATCACACAGCAAATGTGCTTACCTTTCCTCTTGTGATCTGATACTCATTGTTGTTCAATCCGGTAACTGATGCTGAGCTGCAGTGAACCACCATATATAATTGTAAATCTAAGTGCCCACTCTGAAAACTTTTTTTCTTTTTTAAGTAGAAGGAACTATAGTAAACTTGGTCATGATAATTTGATGCATTGTGCCTCTAAAGAATATAAATACTATCACCAAATGGGTAATTTATCACAGAATATGTCAGTCAAAAAAGAGAGAGCAATGCAAATTTTCTTTTACCAATAGCAATACAGTTCCTTTAAAAAGAAAAATTTAGCATTGAAAAACTGTGCAACCTTAAGCATGATTTCCACTTCTCACAAGTTTAGCCTGTAATGTTAAATGATAAAAGAAAAGCCCAAGCATAAATGTCCATTCACCTGAATCGAGCAATTTCTCTCAAGGGCCCACCAATTCCACATCCTACATCCAAAACCTATTTTGACACCAGTGAAAGCTTATGTCATAATTCAAACTAAATGCAAAATGATAAATTCTTTGTTCTTTGGAAGTTCACAGACCTTCTGTCCAGGTTTAAGGCCTAGTTGCAAAGCAAGGAAGTGTTCATGTCGCTTGATACTTTCCTTAAGAGACTCTCCTTTCCATCTGAAACAATAAAAATGATGCTCATGGTATCAGCACAACAAGCAAAAGCATGGATGTCACTTTAGTAGAAACTGTAGAAGAGAAAAAAAGGGTTACCTTGGAGCAAAATGGAATGACTCCCCCCAGCCAAACTCGTAAAAGCTGGTAGCAAGATCATAATATTTGTTAACCTGAAATCCAGAACGAGACAATTAGCCAAAAAAGAAACACACCATAATAATATTATTATTTTTTTAAGAATTAAAACTTCTCTAACCATGTCAGTGTAGTTAGCTTTTCTCTCTTCCTCCTCACCTCCATAGCACACATGATATTTCTCATACCTGCAATTTTTAAGTTAAAACCTTTACCAAAGCTTTTCCTTTTTTGGAAAAAAAAGTTACAGATATTCCAGAACAAAAATTAGAGTCTTCAATTTTCATTTCACTTTTTAAGTATAACAATTCCTTGTTCATCTAAAACAAGTAGAGGTTTAACACTATTTAGTCAAGATAATGAACTGGTAGTTTATTTATTATTTATAAATAAAAACTACAACTGTTGCAACTACCATTCATCAGAATACACACGTTTTCGAAACGCAACTAGTTTTTTTCTATATAGTCAATATACAACTCAAAGACAATGGAATTGACATTACCTCATTCAAATAATTGTAGGTAGAAAAATTGACATCTTCAGCACTAAAAAAACACCGTATTTAACTCAAGCCAGTGAACATGCAGTGACCGCGGCCAGTCCTTTTATTCTAAATACTAACAATCATGCATATAACAACCGTCACTGATCTATTCATGAATCAGATCCACCGTCGCATACCGATTTAAGTAAAAACAAAACAACATTTTTTTAAAAATAAATTATCACTTGAATTCATTTTTTTTAGCTCAGATTAAACAAATCAAACTCATCATTGAATTTAACGATGAACAGACTTTAACAGAAAAATGCAAATTTAAAAGCATGTTCTCCGAGATGAAAACTTTTAAGAGAAAGTTACAATACTTTTCAACGGCAGAGAAAACTTCGGTCTTTTCAATCTTTCCGCCAACACCAGAAGCCAAATCAAAAGCTCCGGCCTTCGACATTCTCGCAATGTACCGATCTAACAACAAAAGCAAAAGCAAAAAAGCATCAGAATCCACCAAAGCAATTTCCGGCACTCACGTGCTGAAAAACAGCTGCCGCCGTTTTAGAAAACATGTTTCTGCAGCAAAATGCGGCAGAGGTTTGTAAGAATTTACATGGAAATTAGAGAGAAAACTGAACGGAAGCCAAACAAACAGAACGACAAATCGGAACAGAGCAAGAGTGAAGTGGTTACTTAAGAGAGAGAGAGAGAGAGAATCAGTCTCGTCCTCAGCTTATATATAGCTCAAATAAAACATCTGGAATTATTATATTATTAAAAATAAAATCTACAAATATATTATTAATTGTCAAATTAAAAAAAATTTAATTTAATTTTTGAGAAGATGGTAGTGATTAAAGTCAAGAACGACAGCGCAGACAAATAGTTCAATTCGCGGACAACAATACGAATGGAATATTCCCAAATTTACGCAGTCATTGCCACGTCATCAGTGATGGTTTTACCAATTCCTCGGTCTTTTCTTCCACTCAATTAAGTAAAATGATTAAGGTATTAATTAGAGTCTTAATTGTAATTAAATAGTTGTAGACAAACGACATGAACCACAGACTCAAAACATGCGTTTTGATTTAATTTGACTAATTATGCTAGTTTTAGAAGTGTTAATAAGATAGTTCATAATTCTATTTATTTGCTTAATGTTTAGAAGATCAAACATTAATGCATTTATACCCATGACTCAATCCTTGCTCCACAAACATGCTCTTTTGGGCTTTCATTTTTTATTCACGGCCGTTTGCCTCGAGATCCCAAAGCTTTCACGTGCAGTGTAGAAAACTAGAGAAGGATCCCATTTAATATACACCTACAATCTATATTTTCTTAAGATAAATATATAAATATAGGGACCTGAACGTTATTATCCCAATTTTGTGAGGAAACCCGGTTCAAATTTTTCTACGGACGCCGGTCAAACTTTTCTAATAATTTTTCAAAATCAGATCTTGTCTTTAATTCACGTGGAATCTAATTCAATCAGAATATTACGTAGATGGAAATCCAAACAAATTAAATTAAATTAAATAATAAAACAGTCTTTGTTAGTTTGTTTCGAAAATATCAATTATAAACCCTAATTTACCTTCAATTGAGGCTTCGTTTTGGAATTTTGCTGACTCGAAAGCTGGAAAACCGTGAGAATTCAACTATCTTGCATTCGAAAGGCGAAATGGAGAACGGTAACGACGATTTCACATTCTGCAGGGCAAGTTTTCAAAATTTCCTTTTACATTTTCCGGATTAAATGTTACCAATTTTATCGAATTTCGAATTGACCCGATCCCAATCGGTTCGATATTTAGGTCGAACAGAATGAGAATTTCTTATCAGATATTGACGATAGTATCGATAATCAGAGTAGCGGGTTTTTATGGAGGAAAAGAGAATTGCCCGCGAAGAAGCAGGAAACGGTTGGGTCTTTGTCGTTTAATGTTATTGATGCATCATCTGGTTCTGCTAGTGAATTGTCAAAACAAGTAGCAGCTTCTGCAGATGCTGGAAGTTCACGGAAAGTTTCGGGTCGTAAGCCGGCGTCACGAGCTAAGGTTCCTTTTGAAAAGGGTTTTAGCCAAGTGGATTGGCTTAGGCTTACTCAAACACATCCTGATCTTGCAGGTACGTAGCTGAAACATTTGCCTGGTATAAATTGTTAGCTAAAGTCTTGATGGGAAATGGTTAAGATATTTTGATTATTTTGTTATTTCAGATAGTTTTCTGCTTTTGTTTCTATTTCGCTCGTGTTGGTTTATATGCTGCATTATGTTGTAGATGTCAGTTTGAAGCGTATTAGAAAGATTGTTTTTGCTCCTTTCTACATCTCATGTGCTAGGTTCTGTTCAATTGTTTTTGCTCCTTTCTACGTCTCATGTGCTAGGTTCTGTTCAACTGAAAATGATCGCTGATTTCAACTAGACTGTATTCTATTCTTGTCGCATAAGGGTATCATCATTTACCTTGTTTTCATTCAAATGATTTAACATTTTCAAAATCATTTGGGGCTTATGGTCTCTGCTGCACCTTTTTTTTTTTTTTTTTTAATTTGTATGCAAACCAGGCAAATGCTCAATGGAAAATTTTCACGGCTTGCTGTTTGATGCTAAGGGGTTTGCACTAGCTGTCACCTACACTTCCAATTTACTAATACTGTGAACTTCCTGAACAACCAAGTGGATTTGCAAAGAAACGTAATCAATCTACTTAAATGCTTTGGCAGAATGATCTGAAGCAGCTGAGTACAAAATGAAGTGAAGAGCATGGCATGAACAACGTTTGATTTTGTTAAATTCTCATTTATGTGGTAACTATATATAAATTGTGTGGGTTTCAGGATTGAAGGGACAGTCAAATAAGAGGCTTATCACTATGGATGAAATTAAAAAGAATCAAAGTGAAGATTCAATGTGGACTGTCTTCAAAGGTCGCGTATACAATTTATCTCCATACATGAAGTTTCATCCAGGCGGTATGGGCATAACTTTATGCTGATAGATTTTCGTGTTTATGGTAGACCAAATTTTGTATTACTCAATAAAAGTGGACTCAAGATTAGTAGTCATTTTTATCTGTGTCTTTATTCCATACTAAGCTATTAAATTTGTAAGACCAGAGTACTTTCCTTTAGATGGTTGTTTATACAATTTATTTTCATGTCTTACATCTCACCCCTGCTGGTATGGACATGATTTATTTTGCTGGAGTTATTATTCATTGGTGGAGAAAAATTTTTATTCTTCAGTACCTTGCCTGATGAGACTTGCCATTGGTTCTGTTGGTCTAGTTTATTCCTTTGTAAATATTAATGATATGTGTCAATGTGTCATGGTTAATGATATTCTGCTGCAGAGGCTGCTTTGTTTGTAACTGCTACTGCATGCTATATTCATGTGTAATTTTTCCTTAAGAACTGTTTATTCTATGGCATTATATTGCATATGAAGGATTGATTTGTTTTTGACAAAATACTTTTCAGGTGTCGATATGCTGATGAAGGCGGTGGGTAGAGACTGTACAGCTTTGTTCAGTATCCTTTTTTGGAAGTTTATTTGTGCTCACTGGTCTATAGACGGCACAACAAAAATTACATGTTTCTTGCACCCAATAGCTATTCCCACAGTGTCTATTTTGGGGTTAAAGAAGAACTCTCTTTTAAATATTACACAAATATAAACTTAACCTCCCCAACTAGATGTGAGTGAGACTAACCCAAATCTCTTGTGCCTCTACAAGAGATCTTACTAGTTGAATCAACTAACAGTAGTGACCTAAAGTTGGTTTTATTACGTTTTTCATTTAATTCTTACTCAAAATAGCCCAATTTTGCATAAAATCTGCAACTCTGCTTGGGAATACTTTTGCTTGATGTAAGCTTTGTTCATGGTTAACTATAACCCATTTCAATTTGCCGCCGGTATTTTAGATTTTATCTTCTTTTGTAGCATTGACAATCTCAAAGTTCAGGCTTAATCAGAAGCTCTAGTACCAATGGGTCAGTTTTATGTGTATATCTATGCTCAAGACTTTTGCTTAAAGTTTCAAAGATAGATGGAAGCTGCTTCTTCCCTCTTCTTGAGCGCACAGAAAATAGCAGCATACAACTGCGATCCTTAATGCTTTATTTAGATAAATACCACGCTTGGGTGAATGCCGAGTTCTTACTGGAGAAATGCCTTGTGGGTACTCTGGATATAGTCGATCAAAGTAGTGATGCTCAAAAACAACTTAGAAGTGATTTTTGAGCCACGGCGTCATGTCATGCTTGCTGGCTTCACACATTCTACTATACATTCTGTAATTCATGTTGTATGGCTTTACATTGTATACTCTGGAGCCCCATTTTTCGCCGGTATTTGCATTGAACCTCTCCGGTGTTTGATTTGTATAAGGATGCCAATGGAACGAAACCATGTAACAATCCCAAAATTCGAGTTGTGTTAATTAATAAAGTCAATGCACTACATAGAGCTTAAACTGCTTTTTCATGTTCAAATTCAATGTAGAATACAATTCGATGTCGTTTTAGACAAACCAGTTAAAAGCAAAAGGTGGCGAGTGCCAGGCGGATTTTCACTCAAAAGAAAAGCCGTCTCTTATTTTATTTCCGCATTCAAAGGGACGTCTATTGAAAATTGATACTTGTCTGATTTTATCGTTATCCATAGTTTTTCCACCGACACCAGTAATAGAAAACACATAAGGTCCCTCGTAGAAAAGCAGCGCATGTGCCCCATAACGACCAAAGATACAAACGTGAGACGTATAACAGTTGCAAAATCCTGATAATTTGATATAAATTACTCTATTAATAATAAATTAGCATCTAGGCAATTGGGACAACCCGAACTTGATCGAGAACAGGGCCGCAAAGAGATCCAAGGTCACCAACCTTGGTGTGGTAGTAACTGCTGAAGAATGTGATCCTTGTTCTCGCTTCTGTTGCTCTGAATTTGAAGCTGGCATTCTTGAACTCACCTTTTCCTTTGGAATCAAATGGAACTTTGAGTGTATCTTTGGCCGCGAATGCTTCAACCATCATTGATCCGTGGCAGCCATTCTTAGCATCTCCAACTACGAATGAAAGACTGTAGAATTTGTTGGGAACTGTTCTCAGAATTTGGGCAATGGCACTTTCTCTCCCGGCAACAAGCTCAACTGCAGCATTTCCATATGGCACATTGAAGTGCTTTCTATCAATGAATTTAACAGCTTTGAGTGATTCAATGATCCAGGCGGGGAGTGGAGATGTGAGATCTTCTTGTCTCGGAGGAAGGAGGACGCCGTTAGTAGAGTTTACCAACCGATGTGGACCCTCTTCAAAGCCAGGATTCTTCACCAAGTTATCTACAAATCAGCATTCACAGACTTGCATCAAAACTTGAAAATTTCACACAGTAAAACAATTTTAGAAGCACCCAAATTGTAAACCAACCAACAAACAAACCCAGATCAGAAATCAAGAAAAACTGACAAACCTATTTATAATACAAAAAGCCTACAGACCTCTTGTGGGCTTTGGTGGGAAGAGTTCCTTGATGGCAACAGCATCAATAAGTGGACCACAAGCAGGATCTTCTTGAACGCCGGGATTGTGGAATGTAACTGTAACAGTTTTAGCTCTGGCTATGAATCCCCAAGCATAAGTATCACCACCATTACTATCATACAAGGTCTGCAAAGGCAAGTCTCCTGTTTGAGAAGGCACTGAGACTCTCAAAACCTCATCCTGAGCACAAGTTCTTGATGCACCAAACGTTAGTGCATAAAGGGAACCTTGTTTTACAGGTATGGTTTGAGAGATTGAGGCCTCGTTGCCCAGCCTAACTGCGTGGACTCCATGAGACACGGGAAAGTACATGCCACCGGGTTGAGGCCCACCAGAGATGTATTCAACAAAGCCATTGATTTCCCATCTGGGAAGTGCATGCTTCCCAATTAGTACCGTCTTTTTGAGGTCAGTTGGTTTAGGTTGTTCCTCAAAGTTGCCATTTGGGAGGTATCCTGAAGAAGAAAGAAGCAGAACCAGAGGAAATGAGATCTACAGAGATTTTAGAAGGTCAAATCTAAGAAGGTTTCTTTTTATGTTTCCTACTTTTGGCAGATGAACACGAGAGCTTATGATGATTGATTGCGTATAGAAAATGAGAATCTACCAACAAAACTTGTCTGAATGACAAGTGAAAACAGTAAAAGCCACACAAAAAGCAAACAAGTAACAGATCATACCAGATTTGAAGTAAAAACCCAATCTTTGTAGAACAGATCAAAGTACCATCAAGTAGTATTGTCAAGTAAACAAAATATCTCAAATGTAGCAAAAAAAAAAAAAAAAACCAATATTTTACATTCAATTTGTAAAGTTTGATCATTTAACTCTTATCTCCAGCTTGAACAAGCTACCAAATGTGCTATTTTTCCCACAAGGGGAAAAAAAAAAAGACATAGGGCACAGCTCAAAAAAACAGATCTCAGTTCAGTAAATACACACCATGGAAATCAACATCAAAACCAAATTGGTAGGTAGCAAAGATGCTAGAATTACCTTCAAAGTACGTAGCAGCAAATGCAGTAGCAGAAAACAGCAAGCTGAGAGCAAGCAGAAGAGAGAAAAAAGCTGCCATTTTTTGGACACAGAAGAGAAGGAAGAGAGTAATTGATAGAGTAGAGAAGCTAGCGCTTTATACTTACAGAAGTTAATAGCCAGGAAAAAGTAGAGATAGTGCAATATAAAAGGTAAAAACGCGTAGCACGCTGTAGAATCGAAGAGCCAATCCACCGCATACCGAAGCTAACCCCACTGCCGCATTTGTCAGCCTCTCTCTAGTTTCTAACACCGAGTTCTCTCCACAACTGATGCAGTGGCAGTATAGTAATTTTCTAACAGCTGGTTAGCACTGCTTCTTTTTGTTACTGTGGTTCAGTTGTTGGTTGATTCTGAGTACGAATCCAACTCTTAGTTTGTCAGAACGTTTCTGCTTGTTTGTAGGTGGGCATAAGGTGCACTTATTGCGGGTAGGTCATGGATTCCAATCCACATGCAGCTGCTGGGAAGTAGGATCCGGTTAACGCAATTGATGCATCATGCATAGGTGCATGTGCGGATGGGCCCATATGTAGGCCCTATTGGTGGACAGTTAAGATTGGGTTGTTGAAGCGGGGTAGAAAGACGTTCATGTGGGGTCCACAAGTCAATCAACCAATCAAATGGTTTTGACTTCAGGGCCCAGTTTTCTCTTCTTGGATCCGTACCCAAAAATGGGCCACATCAGATCAGGAAATAAAAAGTACTCCCTCCTCTTCCCCACGTGGGACCCCAAAGCCCCAAAGCAAAAAATCCAACCGTACGATCCCCGGCCCTTGAATTTCAAATTTCCTCTCAAAATTCAAATCCCCCACTCCCCCCAAATTTGACCGTTAACACAACCCAAACCCACCCCCTCCCCCTCCCTCTTTCCCTTCGTATCTCTTCCAAACCCTAAAAGTTTCTCACTGCCTTCTGTCACTCAGCTTCAAGACAACTTCTCCGTGTCGAGAATTCAAGAAACCAACTTCTCATTTTCCTTTTTCTTCTTCTTCTTTTGACTCTCTGTCCTTCGAGGATTCAAGAAAACAACTATTTGTTTCTCTCTTAATGGTCACGACGGTGGACAAGAGACTTCTGTTAACCACCAGTAAAAACGCGAACATGGGACCCACAACGGCGGCCTCGAAGAATAAGATCAAAGAAATGTACCAAAAGAAGTCCCAGCTGGAGCACATCCTGCTCCGACCCGACGCCTACATCGGATCCATCGAGAAACATGTGCAAACGCTCTGGGTCTACGATGAGGAATCCAAGACGATGATACACCGTACGATCGATCTCCTACGTTCCGGGGCTTTCAAAGATCTTCGACGAGAACTTGGTCAACGGGGCCGATAGCAGTGGTGATTGACCCGGAACATAATTTGATGTGTTTACAACATTGGAGATGGGAATTCCCGTGGAGATCCATCAAGAAGAGGGCGTATACGTGCCGCACATGATTTTTGGGCACTTATTGACACGTAGCGACTACGATGATAACGTAAAGAAGACAACCAGCGGTAGAAATGGGCACGGTGCGTAGCTTACTAATATATTTTCGACCGAGTTTTTTATTGAAACCGCCGATGGAAAGCGGCATATGAAGTATAAACAGGTAGAAATAATTATAAACCCAAAATTAAACAAATAATCACATTTAGGGCTTTAATACGTTAAGGGTTTTTTGAACATTGTAATTTCTGATTTTGGTTTGTTTATCGACGTGGTTTTGTACTTTTCATTGTGGATGTCTAGAGAGTGAGGGGGTTTATTTGGGTCGGAAGGTTTCTTTTGGTTAGGGTTTCTTCGTTTTTTTTTTGTTTGATTTGAATTTGCATAATTTTGAAAGAAAGATGGCAGGAGTTTCATACCAATGGTTCTTGTCAATGGTAGTGAAGGAATTGGAACTGAATGGAGCTGTTACATTCCTAACGTCAATCCAAGAGAGATTGTTGCAAATGTGGGCGCCTATTGAATGGTGAGACGATGCAGCCCATGCATCCTTGGTATAGAGGTTTCAAAGGAGCTATTGAAAAACATGCTTCAAAGGAAGCTGGTGTTTCTTACACTGTTACTGGAGTTGTCGAGGAAGTAAATGAGACAACACTCCGGATCAAAGAGCTACCAATCCGTAGGTGGACTCAAGACTACAGGGAATTTCTGGAATCTGTTACAGATCAGGGCAACTCCTTTATTCAGGTAAATTGGTTACGTAAAAAGATGTGTTCGAGTTTTTGCAGCTTAAGATCTCATAGACAATTCTGCTGGCTGCAGGGATTCAGACAGTACAGTGATGATACAAATGTAGATTTTGAAGTTTTCTTGACAGAGGAGAACATGATGCTGGCCCAGCAAGAGGATTTGCTGAAGAAATTTAAACTAACAACCTCAACTAGCACGAGTAACATGCACCTATTTGATAAAAAAGGAGTTATTAAGAAATATGACACACCGGAACAACGTATGTACTGGAGTCTATGATGAAGATTAGAATAACTCTACTAAATTGCACTGTACTAGAATATGCACCTCCTTGATCAGATAAAAGTCAACTATGTACTATAAATATGTTTTGAGACTTTTTTTAATTTCTAATCTGCAGTTCTTGAGGAATTTTTCCACCTAAGGCTTGAATTTTATGGAAAAAAGGAAGGTAAGGACATTTGGGCCATGACAGAGTTTTACAAATATTTCAGCAATTTCACATTGGGATAACAGCAATTTAACTAGGAAGATTTTTTGATGCATTCAGAAAATTCAACTAGAGGACCTTGAATTGGAGTTGTTGAAATTGGAAAACAAGGTTAGATTTATCCTTGTGGTTGTGAATGGAGAGATAATTGTGAACAACAGGAAGTGAGCTGATCTGTTCCATGAGTTGCAACAGAAAGGTTTCACTCCTTTCCCAAAAAACTCTAAAATCTGTTGAAGCAGTAGTCCATGGGGAAACTGAAACAGAAGATTCTGAAGAGACTCCCGAGGCTGACAGCCTTAATGGAGTGCGAAGTAGGATTATGATTATCTGCTTTCAATGGCTATTGGAACCTTTGACCCTTGAGAAGGTTCAGGAGTTATTGGCTGATGGGATAAACTCAACAAGGATGTTGATGATTTAAGAAAAGCAACTCCAGAGTCTTTGTGGGTGGAAGATCTTGATGCTCTTGAGATACAACTGGATGTATGGACCAAGTTAACAATTACTTTACATACTGTGTTATATTCGAGTCCTTGCTTGCTTTTCTTGTCTGATCAGCTTGTGCATGGTTCAGGAGCTTGAAAAAAGTGATGCTCGCGCAGAGGAGGAAAGAAAGAAACTGAAAAGTGATGCTAGTCCAAAGATGAATACCAAATCCACGGAAGAATGACAAGAAAGCTAACAATGCAAAAGCAGTTGCCGAAACCATGGGAGAAACAGGTGAGTTTGAAATGTTCCTTTTTTGTTATTTACTTTCTTTTTGATATCGGATATAACTGGTCTGAACTTTGGTCTTCTTTTTTTCCTCTCTTGCTTTATTAGAGAATGTTACCAAGGTGGTCAAACCTAGAGTCAGAGCAGGACCAAAGAAAGCTAGAGTCAGAGTAGGATCAAAGAAAGCTACGGTTCGAAAAGGTCTGTACTATCTCCAATTTCAGTTCTATCCATCCCTCTGCGGCTCCAATTTCAGTTGATTCTACATTCCCTGTTTATCAGCTTGATGACGACCACGACAACAATTTACCTGATTTGAAGAAAAGACTTGCTAGATTAAATGAACAACTAGGTGCAACTAACCTTGAATCTTCCCCTGATCAATCTGCTGGTGAGCTCTTTTTGAACGTTAAAAGTGGTACTGTCAATGAATCTGTCCCTTTTAATCGATGAAATGTTAAAAGTGGTTCTTTTATTCATCTCTTAAGTGATGGAAACTGAAGAGGTCCAAGTACCAGCCAAGAAGAAAGGACCTAGCAAACGAACTGCTACACAGAAGAAGTCACTGACAATAGAGAGTTCTGACATTGAGGATGACACTATCATTGATGATGATGAAGACTTTGAGGTAGAAGAGATAGCTATCCCAGAAGCAGCAAAGAAGGGAGGAAAAAAGGCGGCTGGAAATACAAAAGCAGCAGCTAAGCCCCCAGCAGCAACAAAGAAGAGAGGGCCAGCCAAGAAGCAGCAGCCATAGCCTCAGGCAGTGGGCCAGAAGCTTTTAACACAAATGTTGAATCCTGTGATAGGAAGCTCTCCGCAAAAACAGGCAAGGAAAATGAGGGCATTCCCATTTAACAAAGAGTGGTTCTATGTTGGGCTATGCTAGTCAAGATGGGTCAACTGGAAGGGAAGAAAATTCGGCCTCTTTTTCTCCTGCATCTGAAGCAGCGTTTCCGGCTAAAGCCAGACCACAGAGAGCAAACCGCAGACAGGCTAGGTACGTGCTGAGTGATTCTGAAAGTGAGAAGACTACTGAAGATTCCGACTTCAATGAAAATGAATATTAGGTACTGCTGTTAGAACTTACCGAATTAGAATTG
Organism: Swietenia macrophylla; assembly: GCA_032401905.1. NCBI lineage: Eukaryota > Viridiplantae > Streptophyta > Magnoliopsida > Sapindales > Meliaceae > Swietenia > Swietenia macrophylla. The sequence continues at coordinate 444,735 of CP135584.1, read as the reverse complement.
GGAAATTTGGAGCTCATTTTCCCCTTGTGTAAAGAAAATCATTTGATGATCAAAATTTTCCTACTTGGTAAATCTTTTAGTTGAATTCACGCATCCAAATTACTCACTTGGATGGGTTTCAACAGGCATAAACCCTAATATTCAGAGAAAATTCCAGAAATAAAAATTTGTGCCCTGCCTGACTGGGATGATGAGGTAATGTAAATATATAAATGCCAAATCAATTAAGATAAAAACTCAGACGAATAAAATTAATTTGGAAACAATTCCAAATCTATTTCACAGCCAATACTCAAATTATTCGTCCTCGAACTAGAAGCAACAATCACTGTCACAATACTTTGAAAATCGACAAGTCAGTCTTTCTGCATTTTTGTTCATTCACAAGCATTCGTCTACATACAGATGAAATAAATTCAAACATGCGAGGGACAAGCAGTTTTGTTCATTTATGATTCCATTTCCATGTACGCATGCAAAAAAGTGTCCAAGAAAACATACAACTACAAATCTCTCTTCCAAATTGCTTCCACACATGGTAGCTACTCATAGCACAAAGAGATGGTGCAGTCTCTGTACAGATTTGGTTAGCAGCTGAAAAAGAAATAGATTGAAAAGTTAAGACCTACAAATCAAAACAGAACCATATGAGACAGTTACCAGTCAGTCACATTGCAAGGTTCTGTCTTGTAGCTTCCATTTTCAATAAGAGATCTTTAATATCAGCTTCCATCCTTTTCTTCATATTAAAATACTCTCGATAATCTCTTTCAAGAACCTGGAATTCTTCAAATTTTTGTCTGCGGATTTCCTCAGCCTCAACCAAATGCAATTTTGTGATTCTATTGGTATACTCTTCTTCTATTTTTTCATTCTTTGCAATTGCAATTCGTTTCAGGCCCTCAGCCTCTCTCCTTGCGTCATCAGCACGTGCTTGAAACATTTTTGCCTCTGCCTGTTTAATTCTCACAATGCTCTCCAATTCATCAAAAAGTGGTTCGTTTTGAGCAATTTTTTGCAGCTGGGACTCTGCAGGGCCTTTACCATTCCGGTCAACATCAAAACTCGGAAGTAGGCCAGCTGATCCTTCCAATTTAGGAGATTTATCTGAACAAACAGATTTCAGCCACTTGGTGTCATGGCTTGGCCCAGCAATCACATTGATTCCTTTCACTTGCTCCTTCTCTGGAAACATTCGAGTATCAGCATACTTGGAAGATTCACCATCTGCAATTACTATATAAAAAAAAGAAAAAGAATAAATAAACAGGAACTTTGTAGTCTAGACATCTAAGATGAGCAAAATCAGCCAAACATAGGAAAGAAAGAAACACATGCACACACCAGGTACCAAAAATTCCACAGCTGCCACAACAAGTCCAGTCTTTAAACGTACAAGAAATCAAAAAGGTAATTGACATGAAAATCATGAATCATTCCTAGAATGATATGAGAGAACATTTTAATAATATTTGCTATTAGATTAACAAATAAAACTCACCAGTCAGGAAACCTGTGACACAATTGAGAACAGCTGGAAGGTCAGACTTGTTTGACAATCTCACCAACATCTGATCAGCAATTTCATGCAGCCTTCTCCCTCCTACATCTTTGCTGGCAGAAAAAATTCTCTTGACATATTCAAGTTCCTTGCACATTGTTTCAGCCGACCATTCCTTTGCACAAGTTTGAAAAACTTCTTTCACAAAACCAAACATCTCAGAAGGATGATCACAGGCAACACAGTGAAACTGCATCTCAGTCAACCCTTGAGCCCCTGTTGCACTTTGCCCATTTCTGATGTAAGATTCCCGTAAACCACAATCCGCATGACACCAATGAAGACAAACATCACACCCAACCCAACTACATGTTTTAGATGCCATGTCAAATTTCGAACATAGAAGACACATACAAGCACTGCAAAAGCCATTCTTCTTTGTGCAAACCCTGCAGTCACATTCATCCACAGGCAAAGGATTCCGACATGTAAGATTTCTGCATCTTTGGTTAAAGAAAACCTCGGCCAAATCAGTTGACGTAATACCATCGTCGACCTGAAGATACTCAGGTAAACCAGTTTTTAAAGCAACCAGGATTTCTAATTGAGCCCGATGACATTTTAAGAGCACCTCCATGTTCATGTCAGATCGGCACTGCAATGCATTCTGAAATGCACGTAGTTGTGCCTTCTTATCAGCATTCAGCATGATCTCACGGATACTCTCCTTAAGGCATGCCGCAGACTGTCCATTCGCTTCATGAAATTTCCTAGCCATTACATGAATAGGATCAGTAATTATCCTACTGATAATTGTCTCCACAAAATCAGCTCCACCTGTCACATGTTCTTGTTCTTTCAGGCTACTACTCCTATATAAGTTACCAGCACTGAGTTTCTCTCTCATTGCTTGCTTCTTCTCAAAACTATAACTTGAACTGATGTCAAGCGATCCAATGCTATTTGAAGGGGACCGGACATCATTCTGTTTTAGAAAACTCAACTGCCTTTCAAGTCCATTAGGCATCTTAGTGCTTCCTTCTGTAACCCTAACATGTTGCCCTGGTGCAGGTTGACCATTTGGAATACCCTGTAAAGATGTCTGAGACTGATGAATTGAGCCATTTCCATTCATCAAAATTCTTTGAGACGACGGAATTTCTTTATGCCAACTCAACTCATTCTGAGACTGTCCCTGAGATGCTTGATCAATTCCCTGAAAGATTGGACGGCTATGAACTGACTGTTCAAAGTTATCCATGGAATTCTGCGTTAATGAACAGCTTGGATCATGAAAAAAGGACTGTGAACCAGAAAAGGACATTGATGCAGTAAATCCATCAGAATTCGTACGGAATGTGTTAGTTAAAGACTGAACACTCTTCCCATGGCTTGGAGAACCAGGAAGCTGGGTAGCACCAATAGGTAACAAAACATTTGGTAAGCTAAGGGAAAGATCAAGTGGCTCCAGTTCTAGCTTTTTATCTTTCTCCTTGTTATTAAGGACAGCTTCTGCTTTCTCCTCTGATTTTCTAACAGGAGAGCTTGTAAACAAATCAAAGCCCCTAGTACTTGGCCCTTCCATATCATCAGCCTTCCATGTTACAGTAACCCTTGATTCTGTTTCAGTCCATGCACCGTATTCTGCAGATTCAGCAATATGGCTTAATGTAACAGCCACACTTTTTCCTTTATCCTTGAAATTTTGACTAAAGTCTTCTGTTTCCACATGCACATTCACTTCATCTCCTGCATTTTCTTCTGCAACTTGATCCTTATTGGAATTTGGCACCTCAATCTCCTCATTTGCCTTTACTTCAAGATCAATCCCTTTCTTCTCCTTACTTGCCTCTTCTAAACACAGAGACTTCTCAAGAATTATATCCCTACTTCCCTCCTCATAGTCCCCACCCTTCCCCACACCCTCTCCCTCATCCTTTACACTCTCAGCAGCATCCACGATCTCTTTTTCATACTCACTGTCATCACTTCCAACATTCAAATTCTCACTATCGGGTAACTCACCAATTTCATGTAACCCATCATTTTTCTCTTCACTTGCACTATCTTTTTCTTTATGTCCCTCTTTCTCTAGGTTCTCTGCAACTTTAATTTTGTCTGCAACCTCAGCTTCTTTTGTATCACTGTTAACCCCAACAGTATTTTCCTTTACTTCATTTTGAATTTCAACCCTTTCAGGAACCGAATTAGGATCACTGTCACGCTCAACTTCAGCTTCAGGCTCAAGCTCACCTTCCTCCATTTCACTACTACTACAACTCTCAACTTTAACCTCCTCACTCTTCTTCACCACCTCCAAACTCTTCACTTGCTCGCTGCACACAGAATCCTTTGACCACGTTGGCGACGATCTCGACTTCGATCTTGACTTGGATTTTGAGTCCCCCAATCTTCTTGCCCTCGATTGCTCACTTCCTGAATCTCTAGACCAACTCAGCGACTTCACAGCATCCCTCAATCCCTTCCCACCCCTTCCTCTGTCCTCTCTACTACTCCCTCTGTTGCTCTCCTCAAATTCCTTATTTCCACTTCCAAACTCTCTCCGTTCACTCCCAAATTCTTTACTTCCATTGCCAAATCTTCGCCATGAAGACACAGATCCCTCTCTACGCGACCTGTCTCTCTCCGACCGAAAACCTTTTGGGAATTCTCTTCTGGACCCACAACAACTCTCTGATCTATGAATGGCTCTATCATTTCCACCACCATCTCTATCACCATATCTATCAAAGCCACCCTTTCTCCTATCAAAAGAATCAAAATCATGATCGGATCTTTTTCGTACCATCCGATTCTCTTCATCTAAAGATCGATCACGATCGTACCTGGATGACGATGAAGAAACCAAGCTCTTACGCACATTATCAGACTTGTAACGAAAGCTACGATGCGAAGATGATGACGAACGATTAGGGTTAGGATTTGATGAATCTTTGCTCTTCTTCTTATCGCTATATGAATCAAGATCGTCACTTGATCTCAATCTCTTCATCTCTCGTAAAACAACACAACAATCTTCAAAAACAATGATTCAACAGTATCCAACAACAATTCGAAGCCCTAACTTTTCGCCCAAATTTCATAATATGCATACAAAATGTAACCCAAATCTAGGGCTTTTACATAACTTAATGAAACAACAATAACAAAAATAAAAACGCAAGCTTTACAAATACAACACCTCTAGCTTGATATTAAAGATTCAAATAACAAGCAAAATACCTTTCATTTCCCAAAAATTCAGCTAAAACTTGAGGATATGAGATAGAATAAACAAAAGCTAGGGGTTCTTCCTTCCAAATAACAAGATAAACAAAGGTAGCAGGGGCTATGAAACCCGGCAATAAAGCAGAGGGCGGAGATGAAACCGCGAGCGGAGGTGATGAAATGAAGAGGGAGCAGTTTGGCTTAGGTGTGGTCAAATGGTAATTAACAAAAAAAGGAACTGTCGTTTACTAGAGTCAACACCCAACACCCCGTTGAGGATAGAGAAATAGAGACTTGTTTGGACACGCAAGCTTGGTATGGGAATTGAGAAGTGCTTCTTGGCGAAGTGTTGTTTCTGGCTAAATAATCATAAAATAATATATATATTTTTTTGTTTTGTCCTTCGAGAGCTACACGCCTTCCTCGAAAATTTTTGCGAGGCAAAAAGAATTTTCCCTAGATGACGATTTTGTCCTTATTTCCTGACGTGGCGTGAATAGATTGGATGCAGAACACTACTATTATGCGATTGGGCAGCTGTCGCAACTGAATTCGTCAGTATGTTTTCCGTTTAACACAAATCAAACGCCTACTTCCCAAAGAATATAAAATAAACAAACTCGCGATCTTTACCGAACACGTGTCGCTGTCACGTGTTCTCATCAGATCACGGTGAGGTGGTAAAGTTTGCTTCGTGACTGGCACGACGGAAAAAGACAAGACGGTATGACTCCGTGCGAAAATTGACGTCACGTTGTTTCCCTTTCTTTGACTCTTCTGCATTTGTAATAGCCGTCCGATTTTTGTACGGTGGGGTTCTATGATTTCTGATGAAGTTTCAAATAGACCACACGTGCAAGTTCTTTTTGCCCTTTAACACGTGTGGCGGACCATTAATTGGGCATGTGTCCAACAGGGCTTAATCTGTTAATCAGAAGCACAGAAAATTGGACTCTTATCCACTCCCCGCAAGATATTTTCATGCATTGCACTGAAAGAGAAATGTTTCTCATCTTCTTCTCTATATTGTAAATTCAATGCACAACAAAACCAATCTTCTATAGTTTATATGTTCATCATTTTGTGAGCTTTTGGTTCTACATCAATGGCTTCTTTATCCATTGCCCATTCATTTCTTGCCATAAAGAGTTCAATTCAACAAGAACTCAAGAGCAAAAACTGCCCAAGATTTCTGGTCCACCTAGCTTGTCAAAGCCATGAACCAGTTGATGATCATACATCTAGCACAAAAACAAGGAAAGAAGGGAAGGGAAACAGAGATTTGCCACTGTTTTCACAACTTCTTATTGGTGTTGTGAAATTTGGGAAAGGTTTGAAGGAGAATTTGAGCCCACAGCAAAAGGGTGACTGGAAAGATTTGGTTTTGATGAGTTTATCATTTGCAGTTTACGTGTATATATCTGAGATGATTGTTTGTGCTTACTTTGCATGGATGTCCATGCCCAAACAGTCATGGTAGATTCTTTGAAACCCAGTTTCCTGGGTATTGTAGATCCTTTTGCTTCCTTGTTTCTATATTCTGGGTTTCTCTGTTATATTTGAAATGAATACCATGATAGATTTCAAGATGGCTCTCATAATATAACAACTGTTTAAATATGTTATTTGGAAATTCTCAATTGGGCACATCTGTAGTTCATCAATCTGGACTACTATATTATTTATATTACTTAAATCCTTTCCGGCTTTTGAGTTCATTTACACTACTCTCTCGAGTTCAAATGAAACCATCAACCTCTCCAGGGAAGTCATGAACAAAAACTTACTGTGGCAGGTAAAATCTTTTGACATCTAAAATATTATGTTCTTGACCCACAGACATACATATAAATACATCGGAATAAGGAATCCATGCCATTTTCCAAGAATAAAGAACAAACTAACCTTAACATACACTGAAATATGGAGTTTCATTGCAAATCTATCCACGTGCACTGTGTCTTCGGAGAAAATAAGCATTAGAGCTGCTGAGAAATTTAACACATTCTAACAAAGAAGTCATCGGTAACTCTCATAAATTATTCAGATTATTATCAAGATACATCAATTCTTTTTCCGCATTTGAAACTTAGGACCCCACATCAATCAGTTTTTACACTCCCGCATTTGAAGAGGCGAAGGAATAATGATACCAGCCACTCCCAAAAGATTATTAACCAATTTGTCTTCTTTGGCACAGGTTCTGGTCTTGGTCCGAAAATTCCTTTATAGATCTCCTTTTGCTTCATATATAGCTCTTTGTCGTGTTCGGCAAGCAAGCGTAATTCCCTTGCAATTGCTTTGTCTTCGGGTGCAAATTTACGTGCCTTTTGAAAGTCATCCCGGGCAGCATCTGTTTGCCCAAGTTCTGCTCTAGCCTTTCCTCGTCTGAAAAGTGCTTTCACATTATTTTCATCCTCAGCCAGTACCTGTGAGTCCATGCAATCAAATTAAGAGTCAAGGGCAACCAATTCATCATGTGGTCACACTTTGAAAGTGTAAATGAGTTTTGAGTGTGCGTCTATGAGAGAGAGAGAGAGAGAGAGAGAGAGAGAGAGCAGCAGGGCAGTTTTCAGAAAAGCATGATGTCATTTTCCAGATAGGTAAACATATGCAAAGTCGAATAAGCTGAAAGCAGCTGAGATTTCATGTTACCTATCAGTTGCAACTCAGTTGCAGAATAAAAAAATCCCCAAATATCCCAAAGAAAAGAAGGTGCTTCCTGCATTCTTTTCAAGAATCAAACAGACCCTAAAATTATGAAGTGACCAATAACTGTCTCCAACCATCAGCTGCATACTCCCTCCATTTTGTAAGTCAGCTTCAGGCATGTTTAAGCATTGATTTTTGACATTTTCAGGTTATTTTATTTAGCTCAAACTCTATCTTGTTTCCTCTTCAAAAGGTCAAAATATGATTACAAGCCTGTGCATTTCAATTTTCCACACAAGTACAGTGGAAATTCAGCATCTAAAATTAACAAAACTATCAGAATAGCACCCAAAATGAGGGAAAAAAATGATCAAACCATTTACTTACAATGGTGCATTGCGCAATGGCTTCTTCATAACACTTGAGCTTTATTAGACATGCTGCCATGTTAAGGTGACATGGATTCTTAACAGCCAAAGCCATGTCCCGATACTTCCCAAACAACTGGAACATGAAGTCATCGCCCATATAAGCTATGGCCTAACATGAACAAAAAAAATAGTCAGACACTTTAAGAAGAGAACAGAGCTGAAACAATCTGTACAAACTCGGATGCTGGTATATAATAATCAACAGCAGTATGTAAGAATTTAACCATTTCATACTGTTGCATGGCCTCTTCCAGTTTCTCCTCCTTAAATAAGGCATTTCCGTCCATCTTTCTCCAATCTGCTGCACCAATCCTTTCCTCTACAGTCATATCGCTACGAGCCTTACCCTATATGAGCACCAGGAGATACACATAATTACCATCCTTAAGAGACCAAGCACACAATTTCAACACAAAGCCATTTGAAGCAACTTACTTCTTTGATTTCATCAAACCCAATAAGCACAACCTCGTATAATAAGTCTGCCATGGGAGGTACATTTGGGAAAGAGAAGCTTCCTTCCTTCCCATAACCCAATTCCCAGCCTACATGTAACAGGGCATGTTCACCAGACTTCATGCTTGACACACCAATAGCCAAGCCAGTCATTTCTTTTTTCTCTGCCGCAGGAGTAAAACTATCAATATTTTGTAACAAGTCCATTAAAGAAATACACATGAAAAATACTTGATTCCTCCATAAAATAATTTTAGTAGCAAATATATGTCAATTCCTGGCAAGAACAATTGTATTCCGGGGTTCCAATTGTGGACATTGTCAGACTCCACAGGCTTTTGTGATCCATATGAATTAAATATCATGTAAGAATCAAATTTATGAGTACTCTCAGTTTAACACACTTCATTCAAGTAGCTTGTCGAGTCAGCTAAAAATAATGGAATACCACAACCTATTATTTGCATGCCATTGTATCAACAGTGAATAGCCAAATAGAAGAAACCTAACTGACTTAACAAATGAAATAAATACTTAAAAAAACACAGTAATATTCTTAAAACCGGTCAAGGAGATAAATACCTTTTCCCAAAACCATTTCAAGCGGCTGTTGTTCATGCCATGTATCTTCAAATTTGTGCTGAGTGTTTTCTGTCCATGCCCTGTAGTGCACTGTTGCATAAACACAATTAATCAGACGTGTGCACATAATAGAACTGAAAGTAATCATACACCTGCTTATGAATAATAAGTCTCAATGCTGATAAATCATAAGTGTGATCAAATAACAATATCTACTGTAACATTAGAATATATCATAACTATTAGCTGTTTTGCTCTAGGAATCAGCCAAAGCAGCATATATCTACTGTTGTCGATCTTTTTCCACAAATTTCCACGAGCTCAGTGTTACATGACTCGACACTCTATAACATTACGATTTCTTGATAACACACAACCATCCTCTAGATTCATATCTGTCAAGCCTCCCACAGAAGCTAAGCTAAGCTAACCTCATCACAAAATGAATAGAAAATATTTGCTTTCACAAAGAATTCACATGATAAGAAGGACACCCGACAACGGGGTAAAAATTCAACACCCTAACCCCCCAATTGTCATAGAACAAACAATGGTAAAGACAACCAACAAAGGAATCACAGTTTACATCACAGGAAAACGTAAAAGGACAATCGGTACTTACAGAAGCATGTTGAATACTTGGAGGGTTTTTGACCATGACCTTCCTTAATGATTTGTTTAGTCACTTTGTCATGAAGAACTTCTACTTCTGAATCTATTTTTGGAGGACCACTTCCATCCTGAGGAGGTTCGGGGTGTACAAATGCAGAATCCTCAGTAACTATTTCAGTTTCACCATCATTCCCTGCAAATAATATCAAAAATTATTCGTTTAGTGCGAAATAATAGTACGAGATTCATAAAATTCCTCGTATGGGAATTTCCAAGAATTTTCATATGGGTATTGCAGAAAACCCCCCCAAAAATCAAATCTTTTTAACATGTAGGATGATGATCCAAGTTACGAAATTCACCAGGTTCTTGACTCTTTTGCCGTTCCTCAACTTCCCCCATCGTCTATCTACCAGCTTCTTGGGTTCCCGTCTAACTCAACTGAAAAGAAATCAATGGAGACAAGATCGGGAGATTAGTTAGCTGACTGAATTGAAGTTAAAGGAGGGAGTTGTGCTTTGTAGTGAACGAAGAAGATTCTAGAGAGAGAATGTAACGAGCAGACTACGAGAAGTGAAGAGACATGTTCGGTCTCTGGAGACTTCTTAAATTCTTTTTTAATGCATGCTGCTCCTGACGCTATTGTCAACGCGTGGGATCCAGTCGCGGATCGGCCAGCAGGTCCATAATTTATCATATTTGGCTTTACCTGTATAACGAGAAAATTGCTACCTCCTCTGTGGATTTGACAAAGTTGGCATCCCTGGATAGAATACAACACATGAATTGAATAATTCCCTCATAATCATTTCCTCGGTTACTTACAGTTAGTTTGAACTTTACAAATTCCTCTTCTACCAAAAAGGATTACATTGACAAGCTTTTCAGCATCACCAAGGACGAACTGATAACCTGACAACTCAAGTATGAAAAAATCCGATACATAATTTAATCTGAATTACATTTAACAACCAGCAGCTTTTAGAAAATGATCATATGGGCTTGATGGTGGTAGCTGGAAGTAATGAGGTTGTTGCTGATACTCAGTTGCACAAGGAATTGGGAGAGAACTACCAGGTTGATTTGGCAAAGCAGCACCACAGTTTTGATCGAGGAATGGATTTCCATCCTGCATTTTTTGAGATACGTTTGGGGGATCAGATTATGTAAATTGAGACTGTCTGCAGATATGGAGGGCAAGGAAGAGTACCTTAGAGGAAACAGGCGCAGTATGAGAAGGAGATGTTATCTTATCGGGTTTGTTGTTGTTATCGGGAGCAGAAAGGATATCTTGATTCTGCTGGGAACTCATGAAAGCAAACATCTTTTGCTGTTTTTCGGCTATAAGTGCTTCGCAGTTTCCGGCCATTTCGTGGTAAGGCATGGTAGTCGGTGTTGAGACTGATAACCTTCCGACTTGATTTGTTGTCTTCGACATCTGTATTATATTTTTCTTAATGAGAATAAATTCAGATTTTAAGTTATGCTGCTAATGTTATCAATGACGAAGCTAATAACTTACTGAATCCAAAAGCTCATCAACGCCAACGAGATTCGGAGTTTCCTGAACCCATGGTGTAAAAGGGTCTGGTTGATTTCCAAATGTCGGTGAAACGTCATTCTCTGCAGCGAATGATGAAGGCTCAAACTGCATATTCATAAATATTACACGTAGTGAGCGAGTTTAACAGAGAATGAGAAAAGGGAAGAAAAGACACAAAATGATTACATTATAAGAAGATTCCGTGAATAACTGAGCTCCTAATGGGCATCCATCATCCGGACTAAACTCGTTGAGCAGCTGCTGTTTTAGACCAGATGAATCTTGCTGCAAAAACAATCTCAACTGTCAGTAGAGTTGTCTATTGAAAGCAAAACTACAACACAAGATATTGTAACCTCTGGTGATCTCGCAATAAACTTCACAATCATGGTAGCAAATGATTCTCTAGATTGGTTTTCTGTCATTTCAATGGCTGACAGTGACTTTAAAGCATCTTCATTATCTTCTTTTGAACCATAAACTTTCCGCTGATGATCTTCTCCTGTGTTAATGGCCTGTAACTTGGAATCACCAACCAATTGTAAAAATGGATCGACCTGATATAGAGTCACGACAGCGCATGGATTAGTACGAAATTAACCCAACTGTGGAAACATAAAATTTTCCTGAATGTGCACATCGACGAATATAATCTAAAGCAAACGAAGCCGGCCTAAAATCTTTGTAGTACCTACCGTCTTATCGGTAAGTGCAGTTTTCGCAGATAAAGCAAGAGCTGAGATGTTGTATGCTTTTGAGGAGAAGATAATCATAGACACGGCTAAAGTAAAGAGAGATCTCCGCCGTGATGGCTGCATTGGCACTGCAAACAAGTGAGAAAAAGCTTCATCAATTGATAAATAGTAGGAGATTATGGACTATGAATGGAAGACGAAAAAAAATTGCAATCAAAATCTTACAGTCACTGAATAATTTGTACGGACAAGACAATAATTTGTAAGTTTCAGACACGAGAGCTTACCTCCTTCTGCTAGTGAAAAACCCCTCAAGGATAATGCCAACTGAAAACTTTGAATCAGAGTCTCGTTACTAGAGTTCTATATCAAAGATGGATTGTACAGAAAAGGACACAACATTAGAATATTAACAGCGGAAGAATAACCTATCATAACATCCATAGTTATAAATTTATTGAAAAATATAATCTGGCAGCCAAGGAAGGAGAGTAATACCTTGCTCCGTGCAAAGAGCAATACGAGGCTGTAAGTATGAGCAATTGCTTCGTAGTTTTTAGGTGTATTCAAAGGAGAGATGGATTGTACCCAAATGGACGAAAGCATGAGAGAAATTTGGTGACTGCTCAATCTAAGTGAGTATATCTGCCAAAAACATAATTAGGGGAAAAAATTAGTCACATCCAATATAACAAAGAGATCAATACGCAGTTCTTGAATGATTGAACATCAATCCATACTGTTTCTTGGGCTAAATTATTCGTATTTCCTTCATCTTCTGTCATAAAAGATGGATGCCTTTTTGAACTAGAAGCTCGACTGTAACTGGACTTTAATCTGTTCAGCACTGAAGGATTATTTTCCTTTGCATTCTGGTTGTCATCATGAATGGTTTTGTCTTTCATTTCTTGAGGGATATTTTCTTGTGAGGAGAAATGCTCTCTTGTCAACTTCTCGAAGAGTGCAGCTGAAGAAGAAAACACAGATACATTTCTTGACAGAGTCCTTTGAATGTCAGCTGCCTTTCTTGCGGACAGAGTTGTGGCACTAGGACGCGGACAAACAGACGACGGAATAAGAACAACAGAAAATATTCCGTGTGCCCCAATTCTAGACTCATGGTCTGCACAGACCATAGCTTGGAGTAATTGATGAAATAATGCCTCGGGAAAAGCCTACAGGGTTTCATCATTAAACCAGAAAAAGAAAAAGAAATATATGAGATGGAAAATCATGCAAACATAATTGAAATTCACAAAACAACTGGAAATTTAAATTGTGTTCTTGCCTTATTTTGATAGGACAAATTTGGTATAAACGCCACAATTTGAGCAGTACGATAAACGGCAGAAGTCAAGGTTCTTGACATAACTGTAATATTTGAGATGTTCTCTAACATCACCGCCATCATATCAAGGACAGGACCTGCATCTCCAATCTGCTTTACAAAGATCTCTTAGTTTTCAACTTCTTTTCCAACGAAAGATTAATAAACATGATTCTTTTTCTTGGTCAGACTGCATAAATTATCTTGTGACTGACTGCAAAGGGTTGCCAAACATGGCAGAACTTACATAATAAACCATGACACTCTGTTTTGTTTGCTTACAGAAACAATTATCAAACACAAAGTTCACTTAGCAATCTACAATGTAACTCTTATTTTAGCAAAATTTTCAACGCAAATGTCCTAAAATAGATAGCTAGTTGAGTGAAAATTTACCTTATATGATAACTGCACAAGGCATTCATCAACCGCTGCTTGATATTTTCTGTTCCATTGAATTACCTCAGCACCCAGATTTGAATCATCAAGACAACAGTGTATGCTTTTGCGCAAGTGCCTCATCATATCACTAAATGCTCCGGTAATTGCCACTGATGGCTGAACTTTTGTTTGTCGAGCAAGTGAGGTGGCAACGTCAACGATGTCAAGTTGCATATTGGGGTTCTTAAGAATGTTCTTGTGATCCAGGTGCTTGATTAATATGGACAGTAAAAAGTGTGAATTTTGCCCTGCAAAATGAAGGACAGCAACAATGATAATCACCCAAAAGGAAGTGAACAGGCTGAACAAGACTGCTTATAGTGAGAAAAGTAACAATTTCTAGGAAAGTTGATAAAATTTAATTACCAAATTTCTCTATTAGTAACTGCATCTCCACCAACACAGGAAGAGCAAGACCATTCCAAAGATTGCCATTATCAAAATAGCGAAACAAAGATTCAAAAACAGGTCGTACAGTGGTAGCTTCTTTCGCTAACTTTGCCATGTTACGCAGGCAAACTCGAGACCAAAATCTGGGTTTCCTGGCATCGTCCCTGTCAGAGAAAAAGGGAAGGAAAAAATATAGAAAAAAAGTGGCTTATTAGTCACGTCAAGATCTACAGCATAATGATACAACTGCAATTACTGAATAATGTAACCAGAGAATTACATAGATACAAGAATTTCGCCTTTCTCATTCACAATCCTCCTCCAAGAAGAAATCCTTGACATGGCATCTGGTGAAGGAGAATCCTGCTTGACACTCTCTTGTTTCTCATGGATAAGAGCTTCTGAATTTTTACTACATCCTCCAAAGTTTTCCAAGACAACAGTAACAATCTGATTTTGAAGAAAAAGGCAAAAGTTTTGTGATGCTTAACATGAAAGTCTTGCTATATAAAGAGATTAAAAATACAATTGAAAAATCTTTTAGCAAAATGATGAGATGTTTAAAGGAAAAGTAATCACAAAAATGCAAGACAAGGAAAGACTAAGTTCAGAGTAAACAGAATGGAGAATAAAAATCATTTCTAAGATGCAGCATGCCCAAACACTAGAAAAAGATGAATAAACAGATGATTCCGGGAAAACTTACATTATCAAATTCAGCTGGAATATGAGAAAATACATCCATAAACCATATCTGCGCAGCACAAAATGGGGCAACTTAAGGCATGTTAAATGTCCAGGAAAAAGAAGAATAGAGGCTATATTAAAATGTATTGCATTCAAGATGTATCAAAGATTACACAAAAGATCAACTCTAGTGGCATGAGGGTAGATCACCATTGATGAAAGGGCTTGAAGCCCGGCAGAACGTAAATTTTGCACCCGCTCACCCTCCCCCAATTCTTGAGCTAAAGCACAAAGTTTTGGAATCAAACCATCTAAATTGAACATATAAGTTCCGTCAGTCTGCACAATTGAAAGAATGTAAACAGATTCTTATTTTTTCTTTTTGAGGAAAAAGAAATTTCTTGAGATGTGTATTTAATGAAATAAACCAGTGATAAGCTGAAAAAGCAAGAATCTTCCAACAATTCCCACCTGATTACAAATGAACTCAAAAAGAGTTTGGCATCCTAACTCACGTAATTCGTCATACCGTGTTTGGTCTAGCAGAATGTGTATGATGCTAAGCAAGCTAGTCGAGAACAAGGACCTGCCAGATACTACCACTGATCGTAACTAGCATACAATCGTATCAAATATAAATGAGTCCTTATTAGTAAACTGCATAGAAATCATGTTTTGACACAGTTTTTCTGGGAAATCCCAAGATAAAATTTCCATCTGAAGAGAAAACTTTTAGACAATTCTTTTGCCTTAAGCATCATAAAATCAGCCTGGAATTTGTGCAAATTTCCAGCAATCACATATGATGAAAGACCGTAAACAATGACCCCGATATACTACACTCACATCCAGTACGATAAAACGCAACTCACATTTGCTTCTTACACGAAGTCAACAACTTTCTGTAGATACATATGACAACTTTTACAGATTGGAACTGCTCATTTCTCAGCTCCTTGTAGCATCTTTGCTCAAGATAACCTGTAATCTGACAACAATTTTTTATCCTCCAATCAATACACCAAAACATATTACAGTACGAAATTCTCCTTAGAAGATTGAGCAAATGCATACAGTATGAACCATAAACGTTCTTTTCATTTTCTTTTGGGTTTTGAGAGGATTCTCCAACTAAAATTATGCAAAAAGGATAAAATTACCTTCCATTATATCATAAGCTCTTACCTTTGGTATCCGAAGAGGATTTTTAGCAGCATATTCACATAATTTACTGATCTTTCGATCATTTGGTGTTTCATCCTGCCAAAATTTCAAGATTTTACTTGATGAACCACAAATTCATTTCCAAGGTACCTACAAACAAAGAAGTTTGATTTCTAGACTATTTTATTTCCATTGAGCTAACTCAGGGATCATTTCCTTTGTTTTCCTCTCACATTTTCTCAACAACCAAACAAAACACCAATAACAAGAAATGAACATAAGTTGATATTATACAAACCACATTCTTCATACAAGGCAAAGTTCAATATTATGAACTTTTAGTCATACCCAGAACCCACCAATTAATTTTTTTTGCAAAAAGGGACTCCTATGACCAAATCTCCGGACAATTCTACGAAAACAGATCATAAATTCCAAAAAAAGAAAAACCTGAGTGCGAGGAAATATATCAGCAAGCAATTTTTTGTAACGTTTAACCGGATGCCTTGATCTGGCTCGCAATGCCGGACAGAAAAAACACAAACTTTCACACGCAGGCATCACTTTCCTTGAAATCATTCCCATTTTCTTTCTCTTACAATGAAAACTAGAATCCCTTTTGATTTTTTATTTTAGCAAATCAACTTTTTTAAAAAAATGACAATCAAGGAAAGTATTAACGTGGGGTTGCCTCGGAATCGGGGGAGAGGGAGTGTTTCTGTTTTGTTTTGTTTTTCAAAGTTTATTTTAGTTTCCTCCTATTTATACGCTGGACTTGCAGTTAGCTTTCGTAGGAGAGTAGTTTCATTGTTGTAGTAACTACGTGGCTGGCTTGGTTGGAGAAGCTTTACGGATTTTATGATATCATAATATTTCTCCATCCTAATTCAGATAAGTTTGCCATAAATTTTCTGTTAACTTTCCAACGTTTAAATGTAACAGTTTAGTATTGATTGTATTTCGATTACAAACTCTTGGTCTAACGGTGAATTAACGTGATATCAGAACTAAAATTTCGTTTTTAGACTCAGACTTATTACGCGAGATATATTGGGGTTGTCCTGTAAATATTTGGGCCAAATGAGAAACACAAGTTTTCGTAGTCAAGGACCTCTATCTTCCTTTTGTTGTTTTTGCTTTTTAATTGTCGTTATGTCTGTTAAATTCATGTTGTTTTAAGCCTCTATATTCACCACTGACCTGTCTTAATCTCCTCAATTTACTCCTCCATTTTCTCCAATCAATTTCAACCATTCACCAACCAGGAGAAACCAAAAAAAAAAAAAAGAAAAAAGAAAAACACAAAAGAAAAGAGAAAAATTCCAAGAAATTGTACAACATTGATGATTTGCATAACATGAAACCAAGAGAATCAAAAAACACAAGTTTTCTACTTCCGGCATTGTTCTGCGATTAAGAAGAAGGCAACCCCGACGCCGACAACCACAACAGCAACAGTAAATTAAGAAAAAGAAAATGGCAGCAAATTTTGATTTCAGAAGTAGAACACCAGCACAAAAATGCAAGGATTTGGTAGGTGTAACGTTTGCGGATGGGTCAGGAAAAATTGTGGGTCTTCTCTTGTCATATGTTTTAACCAATCTTGCTCATCATCTTCTAAAGCCTGTACAACAGCCTCGCATAACTTCTGATATTGTTGTAAGTATATATACATAGATAAATGATTTCTGAAAATAGATATGTGTTCCCTCAAAAGGGTCTTCCTAAATTTTCCTTTTAATCCATTGTGTACGTGTTGTGTTTGAATGCAGATAGGGCTGATTCTTGGCAACATAAAACCTATACGTAATGCATTCGAGTTGGAGATGATTCAAACTCTGAATTTCATTGTCGAATTTGGTATGATTTGTTACATGTTTGTTCTGGGTTTGGAAATGAATCCATACGTGATTTTCAAGCCTCCAACAAGAGATGCAATTATTGCCTACGCTGGAATGTTGTCTACATTGGTCTTAGCTTGCAGCATAACTCCATTTCTGCATTTCTCGATCCACCGAGACATCGGCTTAACTCTTTCCCTCTCCGTCACGCTCTCCGGCAGCGGCTCTCATATTCTAACCCGCGTCATAACGAATCACAAGATAGGAAAATCGGATATAGGAAAGCTTGGAATGGCGGCAGGAATTCATTCTGATATGATCACGATGCTTCTCTTATGCATTGCCTTTGTCTTTTTCCATCCGTACGGAAATAGTACTCACGAACACGTAAGATCATCCATTGCAATGGGTGCTGCGTTGGTAATTCAGTCAGTATTTGCCGCAAAGATTTCGCCAGTTTTCATGAACTGGATTAACAACGAAAATCCTGAAGGAAAATCCATGAAAGGCACGCACCTTGTTCTGTCACTAGCTTTCATGGTTTTCGTATGCAGCTGCGCACCATGGTATGGTTACAACCCGATTCTCAGCGCATTCATGGCTGGAATTTGCTTTCCCTCTGAAGGAAGAATGTCGAAATGGACTGTCGGAAAAGTGAATTACCTGTTAAGCACTGTTTACTATCCTATTTTCTTCTTTTGGATGGGATACCATGCCAAACTTCACACTTTTGAAGCCGGTTATTTGGGGACATGGTCAAGATTGTTTTTACTTTTAGTGATAGCTGCAGTCGGCAAAGTCGCCGGAACAGTTCTCTGCGGCGCAATGTTAGGTTTTCATTGGCCGGAATCTGTTGCTCTGGGGCTTCTTTTGACTGCAAAGGGTCATTTTTACATATTCTTGGCCGTTTCAAGTTCTGTAAGTTCCTATGCGTTTATTTGTAATCGGGACAATAATATCAGGGTCCCCAATTTTTTACACTTTTACAAACTGAACATAATTTTTTCTAGTACAT
Organism: Swietenia macrophylla; assembly: GCA_032401905.1. Classification (NCBI taxonomy): domain Eukaryota; kingdom Viridiplantae; phylum Streptophyta; class Magnoliopsida; order Sapindales; family Meliaceae; genus Swietenia; species Swietenia macrophylla. The sequence goes on along the minus strand of CP135584.1, from coordinate 426,170 downwards.
ATTGCTTTTGAAAATAAGTAAAATAGTTATTTTGAATTCGTTTTTTTAAAAAATATGTTTTTAGAAGATTTACCCTTTATTTGTAATTTTAAAAATAATAATTTATATTTCAAATAATAATAAATAATAGTAATAATAGGTATTAATAGCTTTTTAATGGAGTTATAGGTTTATTTATTATGAATATATAACTTATTATTATTTACAATAATAAAACAATTATAGGGACCCAGTTGTTATTATAGCGTTTGTTACTGTGGGGACCGGGTTTAGGATCCAGCCAGCCAATTTGGTGCCAGCTTGAAATAATCTTTTGCATTTTTCTAAATTGTGCGTGTTTTTGAAAACAGATAAATCAAGTTACGTCGTCTACAACCAGTTCTTCAATGGTGATCGTAATCTTCCTCACCGTTGTGCACACTCCATTCGTCGTGCAACACATCATTGAACGAGCAAGAAAACGGGCGCCAACTAGACGCATGGCTCTTCAATGGCTCGACCCATCAAACCAGCTTCGAATTCTGCTGTGTCTTCACGGCCCACAGAATCTAACTTCCTCCACTAACATCCTGGAAATCTCTCGAGGGACGGCCGATCCTGGAATTGTTGTTTACGTCACAGACATGATCGAGCTGACAGACCAAATAGCCGCCACGCTAGTGCAGAACGAAGGAGTGGATACGGTTACTGTGACAGACACCGCGGTGATGCAAATGAGAGAGGAAATTTCCAATGGGATACAATCTTATGTCGATGGAAATGGCGCAGGTATTTCGTATAAGCGAATGCTTGCTCTTTCAACATTTAGTGGAATGCCACAAGATATCTGCATTTTAGCAGAGGATCTCATGATTTCTCTCATAATATTGCCGTTCCACAAGAGACAGCTAGACGACGGCACATTAGACGGCGGCCACCCTGGATTCCGATATGTTAATCGGAAGGTATGATCACAACACAGACCGACGAAATTTACTGTGGACTTTTATTTCCATCTGATTAATTAATCTTAAACAGGCTCTAACTCTAATTTGTTGTTACAAACAGCTGCTTAGGAATGCAACATGTTCTGTCGGGATCTTGGTCGATCGAGGTTTTGGATCAATCGGAAGAATATCAAGATCAGAGGCATCCCTCGAAGTGGCAGTCATTTTTATTGGCGGCAGGGATGATCGAGAGGCATTAGCCTATGCCCGTCAAGTAGCGAGGCATCCGGGAGTTAAGCTCACAGTGATAAGATTTCTGGTTGACAATTCAGAGAATCGAGAAAGAAGAGCTGCAACTTACAAGGATAACACCGCAGAGCAGGAAGAAGAGATGAAAGTTGATGATGAATGCTTTGCAGAATTCTATGAAAGACAAGTTGCAGGAGGCCATGTAGCTTATGCTGAGAAGCATCTTGCTAATTCATCTGAAACTTTTTCTACTCTCAGGTCATTGGAAGGGCAGTATGCTCTAATCATTGTCGGTCGAGGAGGAAGGGCGAACTCAATACTGACAGTCGGGATGAACGATTGGCAGCAATGCCCGGAATTGGGTCCGGTTGGGGATGTTTTATCAGGGTCTGATTTCTCGGTGAGGACCTCTGTCTTGATCATCAAACAACATGACTTTAAAGGAGAGCTAGAAGGACTGGATGCAGATTTCTCTATCATGTAAATTTCAGTAGCTTTAATCTTTAGGATATTAACCATAGGAAAGGAATCAGATTCTTTGTAGAAAAACAGTGGGTAGAAAGGACAGAATATTCTTTTGTAATCAACAATATGAATGTAAGCTGCGATTCTGTAGTTAACGAAAGACAGAAAAAGATACACCCAAAAAACAGATAATCAACAGTATGTTTCCTACCAGAACCTTATGATGGTTTCTGGTCTGAAAATTAAACCATTACAATACAATATTATGCACCAAAATGCTTACGGAACAGAGAAATCAACATTGGCTAATGCTGCTCAAAGGGTGGTTCCACGCAATCTGGAAAAGAGGGACACCTGCCGTGCCATCTGCAACTACAAAAGACCATGATGACAAGTAACCTCCTTCAAACTATTATGGAGTTGGTGTAAACATGAGCAATCACGGGATAAACTGAAGTAAAAGAATAATTCTACACCTGCCATCTGAAACTACTTCTTGGTTGCTTCGGGAACGACGAATCGTTCATAACGGTCCGCGGCATTCAAGGGTTCTTTCCTCTGTTCTTCGCTGTAGAGTACAGAGAAAGCTAAAAAATTTATTTTAAATTAATCAAAATTAATACTATAATAAAAGTTTAGTTTTTTTTATTAATCATGAAAATCGCATAATATATTAATCCCATGTAATTTTAAAATAATTCAGAACGAAACCAATACTCTTTCAATAAAAGTGAAAAATATAATATGTTAACTTGATTGTCTTGTTTATAAAATTGATAATATTTTATTCATATATTATGATATATTTAATTTTAAATAATTAACTTGACTTATTTTTATAAGTCATTAAATTTATATTATTATTAGCAGGTGAGTCTTTTTGGTGTTTAATTTTTTAATTTTGTTGAAAATATTTAATTAATTAAAATATTATAATATCATTAATTTTGATTTTTATGTAATTATTACTACTGCGTCATTAATTATTTAATTATTTTAAATATTGCCATTATTCATGTTTCCATGCCTAGTTGCGTGTTGATCCATTAAATTATTTTAAATTAATTGTATAAGTTCGTAAATTTTTCACGTTTTTTATTTATAAATATAATTTTAAGAAATTTTATTAACTAAAATTGTCAAAATATCAATATATATATATTTGATTTACATACTTATGTGTATTGTTATTTTTAAATTTTTAAATTTTTTTATTAAAATATATATTCTTTTGTGTCATTTTACTTATCCATTAGTTGGATTGTGTGATCAAAATTGAAGTATATTAATATAGACTTATTTGATGTGATAATTCGATATTATTTATGTCAAATTTTAACTGTGCATACTATTATATATATATACACACACGCGTACACGCACGTACGCAAGCATAGGTCATTATTATAGAATGCCAGAAAATTTAAAGCATTTTAGGATAACATAAAAATTATAATAAGGTCCCTCTTTGCAGCAATATAACAAGGAATAAAAATCCATGTCCTAAACTTCATAAAAAAAACACAAATGTAACAATAAAGTCCTGGAATATTACGGAATCAAGCAACGCCTTACAGTACCAAGAGTGGGTCCATAATCATAATATTGTTTACATGGCCAACTCCCATTGGGCACTTTTACTTTTTCGGGTCGGGTTAAAGCTCAATCTCCTGCCTCCAGCTTGCCAGATTCCCACTCGTCACTCCCCAGATTCAAACGGTGACGGTCAACCTCCTTTCCGTTCAGCCCAAAGCCCATACAGCCGTGCGTTTAAATTGATTGACAGAAGACCAAACCCAACGCACACACGCACAACAGAAACAGAGCGGAGAGAGAGAGAGAGAGAGAGAGAGAGGGAAAAAGGGCCAAAAAAAAAAAAAAGGGAAAATATTATTTATTTATTTATTTACTAATTTTAATTTTTAATTTTAATCGAGCGATCTCCAAATTCTAAATCTGCCGAGGGACTCAAAAATTCACAAAAGCTCAGTCACTATGGCCTTTCACGTTGCTTGCCCAATTACATGGTATTTTTTTGTTGTATTACTACTACCAATACTATTATTTTCTTCTCTTCGTTTTGTTCACTTAACAGATTAGAAGAAGAATGTACTCTTCCTCTTTCTCTTCTTCTCCCGCCCTTCTCTTTCTCTCTTTCGCGGCGCTCTTCGTGTTTTAACTTGTTTCTCTGTGTGTTTGTTTGTGGTGCAGCAAGCGAATTTGCTTTTGCACGCTAGGGTTTCCGCGGGGCGTGCAGAGTTCGAAGGCGAAAAACGACTTCTTACGGGAGGTCGTTTTGGTGGAGCAGTTTTTGAAGGATCCTTGGGGGAAAATTAGGGTTTCGAAAGAGGAGAGTACGGTTCAGGTTCTTGTTCCTGAGGTTCCGAAGGCTCCGCCGCCGGTTGTTGTTGTTGTCGATGGTGTTGGTGTTGTCGGTGGTGTTGATGTGGCGGATGAGGCCGCTGCTGCTGCGTCGGCGCAGACCAAGCGCGTGGCTTTGCAACGCAAGGCCGCCGCCGCAATGGTCGCTGCTGAGGATTATGCTAGAAGGTTTGAGTCCGGTGATGTTGCGGTACGGTTCTTCCGTTTCACTATGTTGTGATTTTATTTTAATGTTTTATTTTAATTTAGCTGGTTTTGAAAATCGGTGGTCATTACCTATGAATTTGAGCTTAATATTAATGCACATAGCTCATCAGATTGTTTATCGTTTTAGATTATTTTAAGGTTTCTGAACTCAAGCAATAATGTGTGGAGTATTTTCACCATAAATGCCACTCCTGTCTGTAATTTTGTTTTGTATTTAAAGAAAGTAGAATATGTTGTTAATTTTTTTCTCAATTGTTTGTCTTAATTTACTCTCTAGTAATTGAATTTCTAAGAATTTAGTTAGCAATTCTTGATTATGCTGACTTTGGCCATTCTAATCTCTATTAGGTTCATTTTGGCTCAGATGGCATTAGCATTTTTGTTAAATGTGCTTATAAGTGGTAGATTTCAGTTGTCATTCCTGCAAATTAATGCTCTAGTGACAGGATAGTGTCATGAATTTTTCATTATTTCTTTAGACTGTTATAAAATTTAGGTAATTATCTTCTCTTAGTCCTAATTGTGTGATATTGATTACTTAGATGCTTTATTAATGAAACACCATTTTTCCTTTTAACTAAATGGAGAAGATAGGAAACACCCAGGGAGGTCGTAAGTGTTTATTTGTATTGTTGAATAATTTTCTTTACATGTGCAGACTGCCTCAAAAGATATCACTGGAGAAGAGCAGGGTCAACCCAACATGAATGTTATGTGCCGGCTCTGTTTTGTGGGTGAAAATGAAGGAAGTGAAAAAGCAAGGAGAATGCTTTCCTGCAAAAGTTGTGGCAAGAAGTACCACAGGAATTGCTTGAAAAATTGGGCTCAAAATAGAGGTACTATCTTATGGGCGTAAAATTGTGATGCTACAACTTCATATCCTTCTCATACAGGGCTCTATTTGCAGATTTATTTCATTGGAGTTCATGGAAGTGCCCATCTTGTCGGATTTGTGAGGTACTTTTTATTTGCACCAATTACCAATCTTAAATTTAGAATTTCCATTGTAGCTTTTGGCAGCGAGACTGTTGTAATTTTAACAATTGTGTTCTCAACTGGTTTTATTGTTCCCTTACACTTCAACCTTTTTGTCTTTCTTTAGATTTGCCGAAGAACAGGGGATCCAAATAAGTTTATGTTCTGTAGGAGGTGTGATGCCGCATATCATTGTTATTGTCAACATCCTCCACACAAGGTGGATTTTCGTAGCTGGAACTTGTCCTTCATGTCTTATCTATAAAATAAATTATTTATTTTGTTTTTTGTATGGTGTAGAATGTTAGTTCTGGACCATATTTGTGCCCCAAGCATACAAAGTGTCACAGCTGTGATTCCAATGTGCCTGGAAATGGCCTTAGTGTGCGGTAACGACTGTTAACCCTGGTGTACCTCTTTGCTTTAAATTTGTCTTGCTACATTAGTTCACGGATTTTTGGATCTGTACCTTTTTCTGAATCTACAGGTAGCTCCTTTACTATTTAACTGGTGATTTACTATTTGATCCTGTGTTACAGGTGGTTTCTGGGATATACTTGTTGTGATGCTTGTGGAAGATTGTTTGTGAAGGGTAATTACTGCCCTGTTTGTTTGAAGGTATCATCTTCTTTCTTAAGAGATGTAAATCTTATGACTTCTCTAATCTTACTTTCAATTCTTTTTCATTGTGGTTGTAGAAAGCATGATTTATGGTAGCAACTGCATGCTTTATCAATAAGTGGAAATAGCATCCCAAATGCCAAATGCTTAATTGTAGGCAGCATGATTTAGTTGCTGTTGTTTCTCTAGCTAAATTTGTTGAACATGCCTTTGCAATTTGTTCTCTCTCTCTCTCTCTCTCTCTCTCTCTCTCTCCACCTCCTCTGGGAGTATCTGGCATATGGTTATTGTGTATTTTATACCTTTTTATGAAGGACCTTGACTAGATGTTTCACCTAACTTTGTAGGTTTATAGAGATTCAGAATCAACGCCAATGGTTTGCTGTGATGTTTGCCAGCGCTGGGTGCACTGCCAGTGTGATGGCATCAGGTTGGCTGTTGCCTTTGTTCATTAATAGATACTCTGCAATCACTTTTACTATGCTATCTTGACTTTATACCTTTTAAATATGGATATTCTTACTGGGTAAGGATAATGTTTTGCAGTGACGAAAAATATTTGCAGTTTCAAGTAGATGGAAATCTTCAGTATAAATGCCCTACATGTCGTGGAGAATGCTACCAGGTTTGTTTGAATGTAGTATTTACTTTTTCAATCTCTCTCTCTGCAGCATGGTGGGGGAGTTATGGTAGTGTTTTCTTAGAATGCAAAATTTCATACTTGTCTCTTTCTCTGTTTAATTTGCCTTCTATTTTTTTTTTTTCTGTATTGCAGGTCAGGGATCTTGAGGATGCTGTTCGTGAGCTTTGGAGGAGAAAAGATATGGCTGATAAAGACCTAATTGCTAGCTTGAGGGCTGCTGCAGGGTTGCCAGCTGAAGATGAAATATTTTCTATTTCACCATATTCTGATGATGAAGAAAATGGTCCTGTGATATTGAAGAATGAATTTGGGCGTTCTTTAAAGCTCTCTCTTAAAGGGGTAGTCGAAAAGTCCCCAAAAAAGGCCAAGGAACAAGGAAAGAAGTGGTCTAGTAAGAAGCACACTCTGAAAAAAGGATATCAGGTGTCTTTAGTTAGTAAAATAGAACACGATCACAGTTCTGAAGGACATCAAGATGTTCAATCTCATGGAAACAGTTTTGGTGATGACATGCAGTCTCCTAAAAATGAAGGACCAGATATATCTTCTTCTGTCGCTGGAGTTGTCAGTCATACTGAAGGGGTTTGTTCTATCAACCATCCAGGGGTTTTGAAACACAAGTTTGTGGATGAAGTAATGGTGAGTGATGAAGATAAGATGTCTAGAATGAAATATAAGAGTAGTAAATTTCATGATGTAGATAGTGGAGAGGATGCTGGAAAACATGTTAGCAAGTCCAAGTCTGTAAAGGCAAAGAAGTTGGTTATAAATCTAGGTGCACGAAAAATAAATGTTACCAATTCTCCCAGGTCTGATGCTTCAAGCTGCCGGAGGGAACAAGATTTGATGACCTCCAATGGTATGCCATATTTTTTTCCTTTAAAATGTTTTAACAATCCAAATTCCATGTCCCTGTAACATATTAGTTTCTGATTGTCTCCATGAAGACTATTTCAGTTTACGTGGATTAACACTCTAGATCTTTCTCTTGGAAAATGGCTTATATAATTTATATCATGAGCAGGCATTGAAGATACTAACCCACAGAGAGCAAATAGCAAGTTTGTGCAGGATAGACGTGATGGCAATGCTAAACTTTGTGATGGTATGTGCTTATAATTATTTTATTTTTCAGTGTGGTCCTTTTGACGAAACCTAGCTTGAAAGTTTCTAGAGGATATTCACTTCAGAGGTGCTGCTATTAAAACCATTGTTGTTTTCTTCTATTTGCAGGAGACAAAGGAGATCACACCAGCCAGACAAGAGGCTTGAAGATTGCAGGAAGAGGTGGAAATGTGATAAAGTTTGGTAAAGTTAGGCAAGAAGTTTCTGACTCAGACACAAAAGCTGGTAGAGGGAGCAGTGCTGATGGATATGAACCAGAGAACATGCATGTATTGTCAGGAAAAAGAAACATGGATGGAAGTAGGGCTGCAGTTGGGCCCGTGAGTGAGGTTGCTGCGTTAAGGGGTGACAGGAAGCAATTGAAAAGCAGGTCTGATGCTTATGGGGAAAGCAATGATGATACACCAGTCTTGCATTTGTTGCCAAAGGATTCCAAGCCTTCACTTAAGCTTAAATTTAGGAAACTTAATCTTGAAAATCAGAATTCTCTGGTCTCTAAGCCTGAAGAAGAAAAGAGTTTAATAAAGGGCCAAAGGTCTAAAAGAAAGAGACCATCACCTTTCATGGAAAAATCATCATTTAATGAAGATGAAGATAAAGATGCTACACAGTCAAATCAAGACAATTTAATGGATGAGATAATGGATGCTAATTGGATTTTGAAAAAGTTGGGTAAAGATGCAATTGGGAAGAGAGTTGAAGTTCATCAGCCATCTGATAATTCATGGTGAGTTTTTACTTCGAAGACAAAATATGCATAAAGGAATTTATAGCTCATAAATCATATTCTGAAATTGATCTGTTCCCTCTGCGATGTGATCTTTTTTTCTGCTTTAAGGCAGAAAATGTTAGGTTAATGTGTAACCTCTGTTTTACTCGGGTACACCATGTGTTCTTTTCTATATTCAACTCCATCATCTGACTCGACATTTATTGTCATGATGTTATCACGGATCATTAATGTATCGTGTTAATGTCAACTCTTCTGGTTTTGCTCTGTAACCAGTTTTCTTGTTCATGGTGCGTATAATTTTGTACTTTTTCTATTATCCTCAATACAGGAATAAGGGAGTGGTTACGGACAGTGTTGAAGGCACCTCCACATTATCCATCACATTAGACGATGGTAGAGTGAAGACCTTAGAACTTGGGAAACAAGGGGTTCGGTTCATTCCTCAAAAGCAAAAGAGATCAAAATCATGAACACTCAACTTGGTGCTCCTGTAATTTATTATCTTATCTGGGTGGTTTCTTCCGTGCTACAGACAATGAGGCAATTCTCCATTCCCCAAGGTTCCGAAATCCTACTTTTCCTTGTTGCCTGTGGTGTTGGCCAATCTTTCACTGCAGCTTTGTTTTTAGACGGGGGCTGCTCATTTATTCTCTTTAGTAGAATTGATTTCTGTTTAATCAGTGTTAAAATCCAAATGGCAGGCTGCCCTTTTTTTCTCTTTTTGTTGCTCCCTCCCTCCACATGTATTCCAATAGGCACTAGATATTATCTGCGGCTCTAATTTGACTCCCTATATTAGGCATCCCTTAGTGAAAATAGTAGTTTGGTGCGGATGTGCTATTTGATGGATGGTAACTAAGTGCATAGCGCATTTAATGTGTAAGCATTTTATGTGAAAATTTTAAAGGGTTTGGATCTTTCAAGTTACCAAATGTCTGGATTTGTATTTGTCTCCACCCACCCCAGAAAAGAAAACGAGGAAAATAACGTGATTCCGACGAGTCTGTCATCCGTGGAGAGATTGGGTTATTGATGTAATATTCTAGCAGTCTTTTTCTAGTAATTTTGTAGCATGGGTTTCTTTATACATTACATTGGCAGGATTTGCAAGCCACATTTCTATTCCGTTCTCATTCATTAATCTCTCAGATTCCATTTCCCGTGTTTGAGCTTCCATCTCGAAATATGTTGAAGGAGTTTCGATTTGTTGTTATTGTGGTTCTGTGCATAATTATGCATGGAAAACGATCAACTTTGAGCATTGACTTGACCATGTCAAACAACGGAAGAAGATTGTTTCAGCCTTTCATAATTTGTTCTTCGGTTTCTGGAAAACGAAAATCCAAAAATCTTAGTTCAAAAAGCTTCTACACACGAATTCAATTAAACTTGCCTTGAGAAATTCTGATGGACAGAGAATATGTGACAAGAAAGGAAATTAAGGAAAGTAATAGGTGTATGTACTTCATGCGGATGGAATCATACAGGCGGAGGAGGCAAGTCTAGTAAAAGCCAGAACCCAACGCAGTCATCTGAATCTAAGTCCTCTTGAATGGCAAGGAAATGTAACCCTCCGCAGGCTTTCTTTGCTGCTTCCCATGCTTCGGCTTCACTTGTTGTTACAGGATTTTTCCTATAAGTAGCATAAACATAACGGCTAGATATTCCAACAGCCAGAATCAAGGCAGCTCGGGCAGTGTCAGCTTCGATTGAGCAGACTTCCAGGCCGTTCATCCAGGCTGCAATAGCACAATAAAAATGAATGAGAGGCAGGCAGACTGCAATAAAAAAGTTGGATAAGAACTTTCAGAGGGTGGTAAGAAAAGTAAAAGTTCAATAAAGACTACAAAAGAAATCCAAGTTCTCGTCTATTTTGGTGATTAGAGCTATTCGTGACTGAGTGTGCCTTCATGTTAAAATACTCCTTGCTACGCCATACCTATGGACACATTGGCAGCCACCAAAGTGACACAAATAAAGCATAGCTAATATTTAGAAGATAGATGAAAAGGAATATGCACCTGCTAATGGTTTTGCACGTGAAGACGCTACAGCAAGTCCTGGAATCAAAGTTTTGTCATCGACTTCAATCCCCAATAAATCCAAATCCAGGCCTGTACCAAACGCAAATCTTGCCTCTAAGGACGAGATCTCTTCCTGCACAGCTGAGAACAGGAATTAAGTTAGTATAGGATGAAAACTATTCTGGAGAAATGGTTAATAATACTATTTCTCAGTTTGGTGATGGTTATCCACAGACAATTTTGCAAATGTTGCAGCTATGCATTATGCCCCTTTCCAAATTTTAACTACTAAGCAAAGTGCTTATGCAGGTCGTTTGGAGCATATTAGTGTGACAGTGATATGTCATTTACAAAGTATTTATGAATCCTTTAAAATAGATAGGGCAGAAAACACGGTTGATATTCTTGGATCAGCCATTATCATCTATAGTAAAGAGCTATAACTTAACCTGAAAAGGGCAATTGGACAAATGCCCATCTCTCTCCGAATAGGTTTTCTGGAAGTTCCATAGGAAATGGATTATCTAATGCCAGAAGCGGCTTAGATCCTTTCTGAAAACCAGGATGACGTGTATATACTGTATCATAGCGTTCTTCCAACCACAGAAGTAGTGACAGACACTGAAAAATGACAAAGCAACCATAAATAACACAGTAAATATAATGAAGCATTTCCAAGAAGAAAATCAAGGCAAACTTCGTTGCTATGACATGTATGAAGAGGTACATGTTCATTTCTTATAGTAGCTACAACTTTGATCATATGGATAAACCTTGTTTAATGATTGACCAACATGCAACAAGAATTCGGTCAAGTCTCTCTTCTTTTGAGTATTACTTCAATAGCAATATTGTCTAAAATTCTCCAAGAACGACTTGCAAATTGGATAAAATTCCAAAATTGAAGGCCTTTCCAGGCAAAAACTTCCCAACAGTTAGCTTAATATAATAAAAAGATGCAACAGTGTGATATGTTTCTCGCGTTTTCTCGAATAGAAATGCATATTTATCTCAAATTCATGCAGTGAGTTATTCTCTAAATGGCATTTTCAAGCACCAACAAAAACCTATCAACAATATAGCAGCTAGATGTGCCTCTAATTCACTTGCATCAATTCTATTTATGTAAATCGAAAACTTGTCTAAAATAAAAGAAAATAACAAGAATCTTATTAACACGACCGTACTCACCCGTTTACTCGGGATCGGCTTTATACCAAGTTCCTTACATGCCTTTGTTATTATAGTTTGCATCTGTGACCTGTAAACCACAAATCAATCCACCACATAGAAATGAAAACTTTCAAACATGAATTAGCATAAAAGCAGAAATAGGTACTATATGTGCAAAAATTACCGTAAAATTCACCTGAAGAACCTTATTTTCTCTGGTATAGGAACGCCAAGATCATCACATATTGTCACAATTGCATCCTTTAAAGTGATGCTGTTGATAACATTATTCGGAAAGTACTTTGTATACTGAAGTGAAAGTGAACTATCACATACAACAAGTTCCCAAATCTTTTTTCCTCTAATATCAAGAATTGGCCTGGAGCAAAAATCCAACTCCCAGTCTGTAATACTCTCGGGAGCTGTTTCTTGGTCAAGATAGCTCAGTTCTTGAGTTGGGTCATCTTCAATATCGTCAGTTTCAGCTTCCTTTGGCACCGAGGGTGAACTCTCTGATACAGATGACTTGGGTCGAAAATGGTGAAGTTTTGGCGGGTTTTTTACGGAGATATTAAAGGAGATTTTTGCTGGTTTTTTGAAGCAAGCGAATTTAGAGATGGGTTTGTAAGAGTGAAGAGTTGGAGAGTTTGTTCTTGTTGAATTGTTGAGACTCAGAGTTGCCATTGAAATTCTGCGAAATGTGATAATGTACGTGGCCAGTTTGTTAATTTATCCAGTATCCACCACCGAAATGACACAGGAAGAATATATCTGTTTACTCCCCGTGTTTCAACAAAATATCATCTTACTAAAGTAATTCTTCACGTTATTCAACTCATGATATTATTAAAATGTTTAGGGACTGAACTGAAAATATTCATAAACGACACCGTCAATTGTTCTCATGGGCCGGTCCTGGATAGAACCATGCGGCCCGTTTACCTAAATTATTGGCCCAAAGTTCAGCCCACGGCGTTAAAGAATACTGTATTTGAAAAAAAATTAAAATAAAACAAAATTGCTTATCTTCTTCGGGTCTGAACTGAAGTCCCTGGAGCACCAGTTCCCGCCGCGAGTATCTCTCTCCACGTAAACCTAGTTCCTCTCTCTCTCTCTCTCTCTCTCTCTCTCGCTCGCTTTTTTAATATTAATGTTTATGCATGTTTGCACCTTAAATTCACATTTAATTTTTTGTTCCTCCTATGTTTGATTAAATGTTCCTTTGATTTCTCTCCTATATTTCTCTTTTATTTTGGCTGTAAGATTGGCTGTGTGGTGCATAGGTTAAGGTGTTTATGGAACTTGATTGTGTACCTTTAATATTTGTGTTTATTCCCGTAGAGATCTTCTGTTTATCCGTTTCTTCTTGTGTGTGCGTGTGAATGTATTAAATCTTAGTGAAACATCTTTGCTTATTACATATGAATGCTAGCATTAGATGTTATTTGGATATTCTTCTCAGGGAAAATTTCTTTTATGCTTTTATTAAGCGTACTATTTTAGATTTAACATAAAGTAGTGTGTGAGTTGTAAACTTTTGTAATTCAAGTACCTCTTTTGTGTCTCTAGTGGCTTTGCTTAATGCCCTACTAAATCAAATTTAATTTATAAGTCTAGATAGGTAGAGACGTAGTTAATTGTCTGTGCCCCACTCTGTATTTTTAGTTCGCATATAACTGGTGTGTGAGTTGTGAACTTTCGTATAATCAAAATTCAAGTACCTCTTTTGTGTCTCTGGTGGCTTTGGTTAATGCCCTAGTAAATCAAATTTAATTTACAAGTCTATATAGGTAGAGATGTAGTTACTTGTCTGGGCTCTGCTCTGTATTTTTACATTCTCTTACAGACAATGCTACAGATAGAGCATTTTTGGTTTGTGTTTACTTGCGTATAATATAGTTTTATTTAATGAATAGGTACATAGAGGAGAAGGCTATGCCTGATTAGAGAGATGGTGAAGTTTGCAGGGTATTCTTTGATTACTTCATTTACCCCTTTTCATTCTGTTATCCTGAAAAAACATCGCAGATTGTCACTAAATATATGCTGCAAGAATTCAAATAATTCAAGGAAGTTGTCTACTCATACTCATAAAAATATACTACACGTTAAAGCTGAGATGGTTGGCAGCCGCTATCTGCCTCCTTGGTTTAGGTATGTATCTAAATATTTTAATTTTATATGCTCTATAATTTTTCTCCTAAAAAGATGGGTTGATTTGGGTATCTTGATTTCCAGTGTTGCTCCAATGATGGACTGGACAGATAACCATTATAGGACGCTTGCCCGTCTCATTTCCAAACATGCATGGCTCTACACAGAGATGCTTGCAGCTGAGACAATTGTTTATCAGAAAGGAAATTTGGTAAGTTATTGAATTTTCTGTCTTTTGAAGGACCTAAAAGAAGAATCAGCAACATTATAATCTTTCTTTTATTTGCTTATTAATGGTTTGATATTTGTGAGTTATTGTGAAAATGGATTTTGGACCCATGAATACGAGAGCTAGATTCACGGAAAGCCATAGAGGTTGAGAATTGAGGAACCTTGAATGTATATTTTTCAAATTCTCAAGCAGTAGATTCATGTTATAAGTGGACTAGCTAATGTAATGGCTAATGAACTTAATATTCTTTGAGCATGCTGTAGGACAAGTTCAAATTGATTTTATCTAATCCATGTCTTCCTTTTCAATACTGGGTTTGTTTCTTAATTTAATGAGATTTTGGCTCATTTGCTTTGTTGCTAGCACAGATATATAATTACATATATGTTGTTTATGCTGCTCAGGACAGATTCTTGGCATTTTCTCCAGAACAACATCCTATTGTCCTTCAAATTGGTGGGAGTAATTTGGATAACCTGGCCAAAGCAACTGAACTTGCCAATCCATATGGCTACGATGAAATCAATTTCAAGTTTGTATAATTTTTTTATCCTATTTCTTATGCTTCCTTTTTGTTTTTCTCACTTGACTTGGGCTTCTTTTTTTATTTTTTTTATTTTCCTGCTTACAGTTGTGGATGCCCTAGTCCAAAAGTAGCTGGACATGGGTGCTTTGGTGTTAGTCTTATGCTTGATCCCAAGGTATGTTAGCTGACTGAATTGTCATGTTCAAGCTGACCATAAATGATCTCTTTGCCTATGGGCTCTTATTAAATCATTTGTGTTTACAAGAAAAGTTTGTTGGCGAGGCAATGTCAGTAATTGCTGCCAATACAAATGTCCCTGTCAGCGTCAAATGCCGAATTGGTGTCGATGATCACGATTCATACAATCAGCTATGTAAGTCATTTTCTTAACATTTTTTAAGGAGGGTGGCAATTTATATTGTTATTTCATTTAAAAACTTTACATTGTTTTGGTAGAAGAAATTATACTTGGAACAGCTAGATATCAAGAAGCAAAGAGCAAGTATTTTCAGTTCATGTTTCTGCATGGTTTTTTAGATGGATATTTGCTTTGGGCTTCATGCTAAGTTCTCTCTTTTGTTGCTCACAGTTGGAAGCAATTAAAAACTACATGTAAAACTGTAGCTTGTCCTGGATAGGATGGTGGATGAGTGGAAAAGTGAAGAGGATTATAATGGGAAGGATTGTGGTTAACCATACAGCTTCCTTGATTAATATAGAATCCTAGTTGGAATGTTTATAAATGAAAACATCACGTAGAAGTTAAATTTACTGACTGAAGGTTCTGACCAGAAAGCAGATAGCACACTGTTGCGCAATGTTCTCCATCATATTTCTTTTTCTTTGCCTTCCTATTTTCCTTGTTTCTTTGGTAGCCATGGAATTATTATCTATGTTGCACGATATTTTTCCCACGGATGACTTTGTTTTCATGCTAGTTTAATCCAATTTCTTAAAATCAGAAAATCTGTGATCTGCACCTCTGTTCACTATTGGGCTAGGAGAATTGTGCCTAGTTCTGTTTGCTGCTGATATCTTTTTCGGATCAGATTTTAAGGTTGCTGGGATTGTATCCTGACTCCCCCAGCCCTCTTTGCAGGTGATTTTATCTATAAAGTCTCTTCCCTATCCCCAACAAGGCATTTTATTATACATTCACGGAAGGCACTGCTCAATGGCATTAGCCCGGCTGAAAATCGAACAATTCCTCCTCTGAAGTATGCAGTTGACATATTTACTTTTTTGTTAAGCTTTAGTTCAATTTTTTGAGAGGGTTGTTGATGAACGTTTTGTTTCTTTATTGGCCTGTTATACAGGTCTGCCACTACTTGTGTAATGTATGACTAAAATATTTTACTTGGTTCAGGTATGAGTACTATTATGCCCTCTTGCGTGACTTTCCAGACTTGATGTTTACACTAAATGGAGGCATTAATGCAGTTGATGAGGTACCTTTGTCAAACTAACTGTTGTTTTAACCTACTGAGACAACCAAGTGCAAGGGAATGTTGATGCTGATCCAATACTCTGCGTTAGTTGCCAATGCCTAATTCCTTGAAGCTTTGTGAATTGTTTTGCAATCCTTTTATCTCCCTTTCATTGTTTGGCCATCAAGCTGTCTTGTTTCATGTGACTCACCACTTCATGTTCTGTAATCTGAGTATTACTGGGAGATTAATAAGAAGACTTTTGAGTTAGTGACCTTGTTATTTATTTAATTTCCTCAAACTGGGAATGTATTTTGTCCTGCCTTCATCAAGAGTCATCACTTACTTGAATAGAATTGTTTTGTTGATTCTATATTCCCTTTTATCTTTTGATGGACAATTCACTTTACAGGTAATTGCTGCACGAAGGAAGGGTGCTCACTGTGTTATGCTTGGACGTGCTGCATACCAGAAGTATGTATAATGGATAATTCTGACACCAACATAAACTTTAGAAGCTGGTCTTGTTCATAATTTTTTTTATCCTGTTCAGATATAATAACAAAGTTGAAAGAATGTAATCAAGACCTTACTCTGTTCTACTGCTTGTGGTTGATCTGTTGACTGAATTTTCAGCCCATGGTTTACTTTGGGACATGTTGATACTGCAATTTATGGTGCACCAAGTTGTGGTCTGACACGCCGAGAGGTTGATAATCAATTTGACTCCCTAATAGATTCAGCTGCCCTATTTCAGTTATCTTATTGGCTTCCATTTTTGTTTTTGTTCTCATTGTTTAGGTCATTGAACAGTACCAAATATATGGGGATGCCATTTTAGGAACATATGGTAATAATAGACCCAATGTCCGGGATGTGATGAAGGTAGGGCTATTATTGGTTGCACAACTGGATTATGACTTCATTCTTTTCAATAGCTTTATTGATTTTCTTCCAAGCCATAGCTGCTTCTATCTGCCGCCTTATAGGGGGCAGGCACTGCAAATAGTCATTCCCTTTTTCTTTTCTCATTTTTAGTTCTTGTCATCACTTAGCGGACTTTTATGGTTAGTGTTTATTCAAATTTAGCCCCTTCATAACAAACTTTTACATAACGTGGTGCAGCCTTTACTCCACTTCTTTCGTTCAGAGCCTGGAAATGGTCTGTGGAAGCGCAAAGCTGATACTGCTTTCCAACAGTGCACGGTATGTCAATAGCTCTGAGCTCATATTGCCTAAGCTAAGAAGAATAGGTTCAATACTGCATTTAGAAAGGACTTGAAAGTTGGTACAGATGCATGAATTTATGACGATAAATGGAGGTTTAGACCAATAGATTTTGGGGTCAGCGTGATATCCTAGACCAAAAAATCTTTCAGAAGTGCTTCATCTTGAATAACCGTTCATGGGCTCTTGTATTTGTTGTTTTATAGCAGAATAACGTTTCACATTTTTGGATGTTGCAGACAATCAAATCTTTTCTTGAGGAAACCATTATAGCAATTCCCGACTGTGTCTTAGATTCACCTATCGTAGAGGCCCCACTCGGTCGTCCAGATCTTTTTGCTGATGTTCACGATTTGATGCCTCCTCCATACGAGGCAAGAGAACAGGAGGTTCTATATGCTTAGCTTTGAAGGAATCCAGAATTCACCATCCCCATTAATTCTTTTGAGATCTCAAGTTCATTTGTATTCTTTGCAATTTTTGTAATACGACCTGATCGGTCTAGTTGTAACAATATTTATGAAACATAAGAGGGAACTGAACTAAAATTCTTTTGTACCTTTACGTGTTGATACAAACATTTCAACGTCTCACCGTAGAAAACTGTTGCATCTATATTGCAGGGTGTAATGGCATACGCAGTCTCAGATGTTACCAATGTGTTGAGTTCTGTTTCTCCCGTCATTGTCAGTGGGTGAGATGAATGTGTATTTTCCTTTTTTGTCTCTAATTTCTGCAAAATTGTGTGGCCCAAATCCTGTAGGCTGAAGATGCATACTCGATAACAAACAATGGGCTCTGAATGTCTTAGCCAGAAGAAAGATTTCAAAGCAGCCATCGGTTCCCACCTGGACAATACAAATTACGTGGCTATACATGATTGGTCTAAAACTTATCTTGATTCCACGCTTCCCTATTATTTTAAAGCGCCATTATGACCAACTCGATCATAGTGCAAACAAACAACCAACAAACCAGTAAACAGAGAAAAACGAAAACAGAGGGCGCCGCAGAAATGGCATCAATGACCATGACAGCCTCCTTCGTCAGCAGTGCCAACATGGCAGCTTCTCCCCGGAGACTTGTCATTGCAAATGCTGCAAGAGGAGCTGAAGGAGAAAAAGTTAGGCTGAATGTTGAGGCTAAAACAGAGTGCAGCAATGGGAGGAGGGATCTGATGTTTGCTGCAGCGGCCGCAGCTGTTTGCTCTGCTGCTGGAATTGCAATGGCCGAAGGGCCAAAAGCAGGAACCCCGGAAGCCAGGAAATTCTATGCTCCAGTTTGTGTCACCATGCCAACTGCTAAAATCTGCCACAAGTGAAGAAATCGGGTTGATTGTTCTGTGTTTCTTTTTAACGAATGTAATTCTCTAATGTA
This sequence comes from Swietenia macrophylla, assembly GCA_032401905.1. Classification (NCBI taxonomy): domain Eukaryota; kingdom Viridiplantae; phylum Streptophyta; class Magnoliopsida; order Sapindales; family Meliaceae; genus Swietenia; species Swietenia macrophylla. The sequence goes on along the minus strand of CP135584.1, from coordinate 407,704 downwards.
CGCCTTCTGTTATTCCTCGGACTTTTGATTTTGTATTGTAACCATTGTTCCTCTTGGTTGCCTTCATTATTCGCTTTCTGCAACAATATTTCCTCTTATTTCCAATATTAAATTGGGAAAAAAAAAATTTAATATTTAAATGACTGAAAATAAATTATATTTGAAATTCTAATTTTAAAATAAATAATCTCTTAAATTCGAGTTGATGACGTAAAAAACAAATTTATATTTAAAATAAATAACAAAAATGTAATACGCGGCATATGTCATTAACCAATAACCACAGGACACGAATCCTGCTCAGACGTTCCTGCAAACTCTGTTTATTAAACGCGGGAGAAAGTTCTATCGAAAGATGAAACAACGGAAGAAACAGCGCAGAAAAGCGGAAGCAAATGCGATGCTTCGTGGAGCTCGACAACGAACTGGACCATAGCCGGTGGCTCTCTTGTAAAGTCCATCACTTTCGAGTCTTGTCTTTCTACGACCGCGGTCGATGATGTCGTAGATGATCATAACACCGGCAACAATCCGACGGTTAAAATCTCCTCTGATCCTCTACGCTAGCTTATCTGATCATACCTCCTGCGAGATCACCGGTAAGATTATACTAGAGCCTTTTAATTTGCATCTATTATTTTTTTCTTAGCTGTCGTAGATGTTCTCTTAGTCATGAATGAATTCTGCTGCACTTAGCTTTGCACAAAAGCATGAAGTGCGACAGTTTTATGTCCGGAGTACTGCTAGAGTTATACGAGATATACTATGCATCTGATTTGAAAGGTAGCAATGAGTATGTGTGTACGGTTCGCTGCGGCATTGCTACTCGAGATGAACAAGTGCTTTGCACCCCAGTGTTGAAGAAGCTGCAGCACATCTGACGGAAGGTAGTAAGGAATTGGATGGAAAGAAAACAAATAATGAGAGTAATTTGAGCACTGATGAAGATGGCTGGGTTGAAGTGAAAGCTGCTGATTCTCCTCAACTTGATAATAGAAACGGTCCTCTGCCATCGAATTTTAACACAAAGCAAGGAGAGGGCATACAGGTGTCAATTTGCTCTCACGTAGATTCATTCGAGCAGAGGTTCTTCTTTGCATTTATGATGTTTTGCTGGTTATAGTGGCTCATAGGAGTAAGATGCACCTGTGACCATTTTATTTAGTTTATTAAGAAGGGATTAAATGTTAACAACAATAGGAATTTCACCAAAACCACTGCTGTTGGCAAGGTTGGTGGTTAATGAATATAGACAAAATCTAGGGCTTACTCTTGGAAAATTTTCTTATATTTATGCTATTTACCGATTGAGGAAATTTCCAGTATTTGTACGGGGCTTCAGCACAGATCAATCACGCAGATCCTTGCATATCCAGAATAAAGAATGCATATTCGTAGATGAAATCTCTGTGTTTATTGATCCTGTTGAGCCGTTTGATTCCGAAAACAGAGTGGGTCAGATGGACAACCCTACTGGCAGTTCTCTCGTGGCAATGTTTATGCCCCGCCCTTTCGCAGTTATCCAAAACAAGAAGTGCAAGTCAAATACGAGCTGATCACACCTTGGATGGTAAAGAAAAACAGAAGCCCCATGAAATTGTCTCAAAAGCGAGTGATACAATCAATGTCGCAAACAAAATCCAGCGGGGAGGAGATTCTGTTTTGGCTGATAACCGAGAAGAGAAATTGCGGAAACAGTTGGGGCTGCTGCCATACTAGCTCATACTGAGTCGGAGATGCCTCCACAAGTTTCAGGTACCGTATGCAAGCCAGAATTATCATACAGTCGTATCTAAAAATACTAGACCAGCTTGTTTCTCGAGTGAGCAGAATAGAAAATTTCTTTTTGAGGTTCGAAGAACGCGTGCTAAAGCCCGTAAATAGCATCGATGTAAGGTTCCAGAGAGTAGAACAGCAACTTGAAGAACTCAAGAAACCACAGAATTCTGAATTTCGGTGCTGCATAAGAATTTCAGCGCCTGTAATTTTTTGGCATGAATCAAGATGAAAACCTCTTCAATAACATTGAAAACAATGAGGCTGAATAACATGAGAACGATTACACTTTATCAATTCTGGCTGATGATCTGGCTGATTTGGTAAATGGTAGTCAGTCTCACACAAGCATCTTAGTTACTAGCCCTGTTTCTCCAAAGTGCAATGACAAGGAAGAAAATAATGCATGAAAGCAGCAAAAGGTTGTACGAACGACAAACCAAGACATGCTTTGTCGGTCGATGATGCTTTAGCATCTGCACTTGCTGGATTTTTGCCTTCAGCCTCGGCTGAGCCTCCCAAATATAGTCAAGCTCTTCCTATTAAAGCCCCTGATTTTTCGGGCGAAAAAGATAGTGGCTGTGAGCAAGCTTCATCTGAAGTACGTGAAGAGCTACCAATCCTCCAATCAGTTTCAATGCTGTGGATGAGACAGAATGCAACAATGATTCACTGTTAGAGAATGATGTGGAAATGATCAAACCCATTATTGATCATGACTATGAGAAAGCAGGTCAAAGGGTCAGTAACTTAAACCGTCATAATGAGGAAGGAAAAGACGATTCTCCGGACGGGGATATCCACTCTACTGTCACTCCAACCAAACAGAAGGTGGTGACTGAGGGCATAAAAAGTATTGAAGCTAGTGAGGAAATGAACAACATTTACGATTGGCGATAAATGCGAGACTGGGAACCAGTTTTTTGGAAATCAAACTAACAGTGCTGATACTACACAGGAAGGAGCTGTTCTGAATTCGGAATCTAACACTGTTGCAGAAGTCACAGAAGAACAATCCGGCAAAGATGTAATGCAGGATCTCAAATTGTTACATGCTTCTTCGGTAGTTGATTTTGAAACACCAATCCTCGATGTGAAATTCGTTTCTCAGGAGAACTCCTATATTAAATCTTCCTTTGAAGCCCTTTGGGATGACATGCCAGATTCAAATGTTGAAGCTCCATGTGCCAAAGAAAATGACAATGATTCTCAAATTTTGCAGCAACATAACTTGATCTTGATCGGTGATTCAGATCCGACCAGTCCTGCAAGCGATAACCATTTCCCTTTGAATATGAACTCCTGCACTTTAGATGATATGCCTCTATATGCAGAAAGGTGAGAAACTGCACGATCATTACATGTCCAACAGTAAAGCAGCACCTGCAGCAAGTCTCAATTTGTATATAATCCGGTTTCGACTAAGTAAAGCTCCGTGTTCAAAGGGTTTTTTTTTTTTTTTTGGGTCCACAATCTGTTTTTTAATGATCGAAGTTGCTCAAATTGCAGCATATTTAGGGTTACAATTTTGCTTTCTAATTACTTAAAATGCAAATAAAATCATAGGCGAACTAGTAATAGTGTCGCATTTAAGAAAATTTTGCATAAAATCTTGAACAAAGATGCATATGCTTGTTGCAAAGCCTTGCTGGTAAAATTCAAGTCAATCGCAGATGAATCAAAACCATACCAAAAAAATAATTAGCATTGCATATTCAACCAGCTCAAGGATAATAAAAGCTATTATCCTGGTAACTGGTGTAGTGGGTCATCGGATTCATCCTAGCCGGAGGCCTTGGCTGGAAAATTCCATACGGCGGTGGCAGCGTCATCGACCAGTAATCAAAATACGGACGCATTGGCCTTTGAAACATCATGGGTGGGAACTCATTCATGTAATACAGTCTCCGGTCACCGTATGGAGGTGGAACAAATGGCCCTGGAACACCGTATTCGGGCATGGACGTCGTCGGAAAATGCCATTTGCTTGCTGCCAGAGATTTCTGCTGTACATTCTCTCCGCCATTCTTGTTGCTTGAAGCCATTGCTGCTTTGTCCTTCTCGCCAAAGCAACCAAAAAATTTCTTGCCCTTATTTCCACTACGCTTTTTAATGGGACTTTCTTTCTTCGTTGAATTCTTTACAAGACTTGGACCCTGCCTGCTGATTTTGTTACTGCATTTCTTGGGTGCATGGACATCAAACTTTTCTTCCTTATTATCATCTTCAGAACCAGATGAACAATCGAAATCTTTGATTTTGCGAGCACAACAATCTCTGTATTTTCCTCTGTTGTCAATTTGCATAGAGTTTCTTTGAAATGAATAAAGCTCTGCCTTTCTTCCCCACTTATCGAACTTGTTTATTAGTATAGCTGGGTCTATGTTGCCTGAAACTGTTAACATCCCTTTTTTTGAATCATAATTTACAGTTTCCAGCCCTGAAGTTCATAAAATAGTTATGAGAAAAGTTTTCTTCCCAGTTCTACTATCAGTTCTCGTATCAGTTGAATCAATCAACACTCACACAGAGCTATACGAAAGAAGGAAAATTACCATCCATTTTCTTCAACCTCTTCGTTGCTTTTTCCTGACATTCCTTGCAACATTTGATGTTCACCTGCAAAGTATAAGTCTGCAATTGCAGCAAGAGAAAAAATATGAACAAACAAGAGACCAAATTACCGAACACAAACCACATGAACTGAACTTACCAAGGTTGGTAATTTTTGGGGTTCCATTGGAATAAAACTGCAACACTGCAGAAAAGTTTTGGACATGGGTCTGTCTATAGAGAGAGGGAATGCTGATCATTTTGGGAAATACAGAGGATGCTTAGGCTAAAAAGATTTCAACTTCCAGAACTAATACATGCCTTAAATATGGATTTAAAGGATGCCCATTTTCGCCTGTGTATGGCTATGTCTATGTATGTATGTATGCATGCATGTATGTATGTATATTCATATATTTAATTGATTTTTATTATTCCAAAATTTGGTATTTAAATAAAGCAAAAATAAAAAATGATTGAAATTCCTAAAAATGTTTTAAGAAATTAAAATTAATTGTCAAAAACAGAGTAAACTTCGAGAACGGTTGTCTTGTAGAATATAAATAGATTTCAAAATTACTCAGCCCGCTAAGAAACGCTGCTCCTTGCACATTTATTCAGATTCTGCTTTGGGTAAACCATTTTTAAAACCCTAGAAACTGAATCTAATTTGGTGTTTTGCCTTCGAAGACCCCATATACTCTGCTCTTTCTAAAGGAAAAATCCGTAACTTGGAAGCTAGGGTTTTCAATTTTGGTGCTTTTGAGCTTCGTCTGTTAGCGAATGGAGGCGGCAGTGGTGGATGCTGGCTCGAAGCTTCTCAAAGCGGGACCCGCTATCCCAGATCAGGCTCCGTCCATGGTAATACTTCAAGCCCCCGTTTGGTTGCTAAGAAAATTAACCAAACGAGCAAGAAAAGGTTGAAGCTTTCTCTTTTTATTGCTTTAAAAATCGTTGCTTTTAAGTTTTTGAAATATGATTGATTAGGTAATTCCTAGCCAAATGAAGCGCGTGGATGAGGATGGATCATCTTCTGCTGATAATTCTAGTTTGGTTGAGGATCTGACTGTGGATCCTGTTGTGAGAGGTTTTATTAGAGATTGGGATGCTGTGGAGGATTTGTTGCAGCATGTTCTTTACACTGGTCTTGGATGGGAAGAAGGAAATGAAGGGCAGATATTGTTCACTGATCCACTTTGCACTCCCAAGGTTAACAGATATTTTGCTTTTCATGTTGTTACTTGATGCTCAGTCTTTTTCAAGAAATATAAGGTGTAATGCTCTTAATTTCTAGAGAATTATGTCAGTCGTGCTTGAGGAGACAAGTCTGTTGCTCTCGCTATCTATCAGTCTATGTAGGAGATGTTCAAAGAATTGTTTAAATTGTTCATGCATGGTTGTCATAGACAGTACTTTCGGGAGTTTCTCATTTAATTTAAAACTCTCGTGGACTACTAAACATAGAAAAGTGGGAGAAAAGAAGATCGTTTCCTCTGCCTGCACCATTTTCCTGTTAGTTGTTGTTTGACTAATTGTAAGAGACTGGATAACTATGCCAATACTTAGTGTTTTGTTAAAAAGAGACACTTGAATAAGTGAGGTGGGAAAGAAAGGTTTTTTAGCTTGTATAAAAATTAATCTTGGTGTGTGTTCTCGGCAATGTTAGTATCACTTTATTTGGCTCATGCAATTTTGTTCGGTGTATTACCTTTTGCATTAATGTGAAGCTGCTCAATGGTTTAAATTTTCCATTGGTTCATTGTTATGTAATTGGTGAATGGTGTGAATTTAATATGCTTATTGTCTCTCTGCTATAAGCTAATTAATTTTTGTTTCCAGGCTGTCAGAGAACAACTGGTGCAATTGATGTTTGAAACATTTAATATCTCGGGGTTTTATGCTTCAGAACAAGCAGTACTGTCTCTATATGCTGTTGGACGTATCTCAGGATGCACTGTGGATATTGGTCACGGGAAAATTGGTATGTATACCCATGTATCTTACCTAGTGAGGTTTCGTTTTTGTTTATATGTGAGTTGTGCACATGCATAAGACTGGCATGATCTAATGATTTCTGACTTAAATCCTGTCTCTCAAGGCTTCCCTTGGCTTGAGATGAACCTCGCAGCATGGTTTCATCAGCCTTAGTAGCCTCAAAATCTTTACAAGTCAATGGTGTTTTCCCGCACTTATGCACAACTTTGCTGTAGATTTCTTTTGTCTGAGTCAGACATGTGCAGGCCCTGGTTGCAAAAGCTTTCTTACATCATATTTAGCTATTTAGATTGTTTACTGAACCATGATGCCTGTCATGATTTTTCTCTCTTTAGGCAACATTGATAACTTGTTATTGTATCACCTTTTATTCAATCTGGTGGATTTGAAGTGGAAAGTGATTCCATTGAACAGTTGCAACCTGACTTATTTGGTTTCTTAGTGACATGCAAAATTTTCTCCTTTATCACCAGATATTGCTCCAGTAATTGAAGGTGCTGTTCAGCACATTGCCTCAAAAAGATTTGAGGTTGGAGGTACTGATCTGACTAAGTTACTTGCTCAAGAACTTGGTAAATCTAATCCTTTGGTGAATCTCAGCATCTCTGATGTTGAGAAATTGAAAGAACAATACTCGTGTTGTGCTGAAGATGAACTTGCTTATGACAAAACCCGGCAGTCATGTGAGATAGAGCAGCATACTCTACCTGATGGACAGGTTTGTAATTTTTTCATCTTAACATACCATGGCCTGAGCTGTTACTTAACCATTTCTTGCTTAGACGTACACATGCTAAGTGGTAATCTTCCAAGCAAAAACAACAGTAGAATTGGGTAATTGACTTCTTGCCTGATGGACAACTTGGTTAGATGCGTACGAAAACATACTGTTTTGTTTATTCATGTTATGCTATCTGAAAGGGAGAAATAGTGTTTTACAATTATGAAAGATCTCACATGCTTGTTAGAAGCAATTAATGCACTCAAAATGGTCTCTTGTCCATTGTAACATAGACTTGTGATAATGAGAAAATAACAAGGCAATTCCATATGCGATAATCCATGTATTGAATCCTGCAATTTGTATTGAATATTCCCTGTATTCTATGGTCAGCCTTTTCATTTTAAATCTTCAAATGTGCCTTTTCATTTTAAATCTTCAAATGTGTTATGTCTGACTGTTACACATTTTAAATGTGGTTTCAGGTCATTAGAATTGGAAGAGAAAGATATACTGTTGGTGAGGCACTATTCCAACCATCTATATTGGGTATAGAGGCACATGGAATTGTTGAGCAGCTTGTTCGTACTATTTCAACAGTTTCATCTGAGAATCATCGGCAATTGCTGGAAAATACTGTACTTTGTGGTGCCACTACTTCTATGCCCGGTGGGATTTGTTATTCTTTTAATCCTTCTAAAATTGACTTCAGTAGTTGCACACTTTCTTCTAAAGTTTTTTTCCTTTCACTTGTGTCCTTTGTCTGTAGGCTTTACGTTTACTTGTTATTTGATTATCCACTTCTAGTAAATGAAACATTTGATTTATGGAAGATACCGAATTTCAGAGATGTGTAGAGTAACAAGTCATTTTTTCTGCATACTACAGGTTTTGAAGATAGATTCCAGAAAGAAGCGAGCTTGTGTTCATCAGCTATTCGGCCTACACTAGTGAAGGTAATCTATTTGGTCATGAACTTATTGAACTGAGTTTTCTTATTCCAGATGCAAATGATTTCTCTTCTTCCCACTCTTTATTGAAACATATCTGATATGATTCCCACGTTTTCTTTTATACTGCTCTGCATGAGAATTATTAAGTTCTAATTTTCAGTTCATTACAGCCGCCTGAATATATGCCAGAGAACTTGACCTTGTACTCGGCCTGGATTGGAGGAGCAATACTCGCTAAAGTTGTCTTTCCCCAAAATCAACACATAACCAAGGCAGACTACGATGAATCTGGACCTTCTGTTGTTCACAGGAAATGCTTCTGACGATTCTCATTTGAAATTTCTTGTGCATTTGGTCTCATAGTTCCTAGTTGTATTATAATTGATGAGTCTACATTGCAGAACCAAAGTTGTTGTCTAACAAACTTGAAACAAGAGTTGACCTGTATCGCATCGTTTCAAGGATCAGTTTTCTGTAGCACAAAACCAATCAAATGTGAAACTCTAATTGCAAATTCCTTTTTCCTTTCTTTAATAGCATCTCTTTCTCCTGTTCTAAAGTCTAAAGCATCCGAGTATCTAGAAACGTAATTGAATGATTGCTGGGTTTACTTTTGGTGGTAGGAAAATTAAGCAAAAGAGAAGTGTGGTGATCAAACACTTGGCCACTTCTGTGCCCATAAATTTTGCTGCTTACATTTGTGGAGGATTACACTGCTCAAGACATTAAGATTAGCATAACAAAGAGCAGCAGCAAAAGCACCTTGAAACAGAAGTCTCAATTATACTATTGTGGGGGGTCCGGAGTCCAATCCACACGTCAAAATTCTTATTAAACAATTTGCCCCCACAAAAACAAAAATAAAATGCATGTTGAACAAGTTTAATCCTTCCTCTTCTTTTCCCCGCCTCACAGTGGCTCTTATGTCACACAAGTGTGTATGCCTTTTTGACAGTCAATGGCCATCTAAGATAAGGGTATGATTATGATACATCTATATACGGCACCACCTGAAAGGACTTGGCTAAAAGTCCTTAAATATATACAAATATTTTACAGCCAAACCCCCGCATGAGAGAGAGAGAGAAAGAAAGAAACAATTGTTTGACCAAGTTTAGAAGAGGATTCCTTAGATATTCAAATTGATTTAAATGGAACTAAAAGCAGTACGAGTCATCATGAATATACAAATGGATGATTAAGATTTGGGGATCTTGGGAGATGGGATCTGTCACTTTTTGAGAGAAAGAGAGAGGTGAGTTTAATTTTTTGTTGCCTCTTTCCTCGCATATAATAATAAAATTTATTAAGGGCTAAGGTCTGGTCTTTTAGTTTCCCCACTTCTGTTGGTGTCCAATAATTGGTCCACTTCCCAACTTTGCCTTGGTGCTACCTTGTCATGCGCTGGTGCATACTCCTGCAATTGCAAAATGCACATACAATCAGTACAAATTAACAAACTATCATTCTCTCCAATAATTCAGCAACCAAAACCAAACACTCTTCTGTATTATAATTTATTATACCTCCATCTTGTCGATGAGTTCTTCAGCACTGTTTGCCAAAACTACAATCTGTCTTGCAGAATCACCAATGAAACCTTCTTCTACTCCTTTATCAAATAAGGCCAACAAGCTGTCATAATACCCATCTACATTCAACAATCCCACCTATTACAAGATTCAAGACAGAAAAAACAAAAAAATCAAATGAACACACCCATGAAATCCTATAAAAATAATGGAGAAAATTTAATTGACATTGACCATATATCTTACTGGTTTCTCATGTATTCCTAACTGAGACCAGGCTATCATCTCCAGCAATTCTTCCAGGGTACCATATCCACCTGGATGAACAAGTTTATAAGCAAAGAATATCTTAATTAAATTACACAAAAAGTTGGAAAGATACCAGGAAGTGCAATGAAAGCATCTGCATGTTTTGCCATTTCTGATTTCCTTTGATGCATGTCTGCAACTGTTTTTACTTCTCCAATGGTTTCTCCTGATATCTGCAAATAGGGTTTTCATCCATTACTTTGTTATACTTCCATTAACAAGGTAATGAAGACTATATTTTATATACAAAAGTACAGATATATATATATATATATAACAGTACCTCATGAGGCGTGAGAGCTTTAGGAATCACTCTACACAGAGAAAACATGAACCGACATGATAAAACTTTCATGTAAACCTAAAAAAAGAGAACTTTTAATATAAAAAATATTTTTAAAAAAATACCCAAGAACATGGCAACCTCCGTTAAATACAGTCTGAGAGATCAAACCCATTAGCCCTACACTTCCTCCTCCATAAACCAAATCAATCTTTCTCTCAACCTGATTAAAAAACAGTTAGAATGTCCCCGCAGAAGTTCATAAATTTACTGAATGAACGTGTTGACGTAATATGCTGATCGTATCTAAGATTTCATGTGAAAATAGTGAATATGATTGTAAATCTTACCAGCTGTTTACCCAGTTCAAGAGCAGCTTCACCAAAAGAAGATTTGTATCCAGCTCTACTACCACAGAAAACACATATTCTTTTGAACTTCCTTATCTTTTCATCGGCTGCTGCAGACGAAGATTTCCCTTCTCTTTCCATTCTCTCAAGAAAAATTTTATGCTTCTGTTTCCCGAGAAGATTATGTAAAGGAAAGAGAGAGATCAGCGCGAAAAGCAGAAGACAATCTTTCTTTTGAATATTGAATATATATTATATTTTAAAACGCTCTCGTTTTACCTGGCTAAACAAGTACTGATTGGTGTTGGAGAAGAGCCCTACAATTTGTCCAGCTTCTTCTTCAATAAATTCATCCCCTTGATGAATTCTAGGAATTGCCTTACTTTACCTTACCCCCATAACTTTTTCCAGTTCAGTCAACACAGCCAATAGTTTCTTGTTATAATTTTATTGTCCTATCTTCTCCCTACATATCTTCCATTCAAAAGGTCAAATGACCAAAAGTTATGACCCATTATGCTGCCCCAATTCAGGCAAGATTAAGAATTTAATTCTATGGTTTGGTCGAAAGTTTATCCATTATATCCTTTGCTATGCCCCATGACACATTGGTGATACCAAGCCAAGTCTTACATCTAATAAACATTCTTCTTTTTACTTTCTAACTAAGTATAAATTATATAATTATATATATAGTATTATAAAATATTTTTCCACCATTTGTCCCACCTACTCTCATGTTTGTTTTGTAATAATTTCGGCTCAAAACAAGTAGACCCAAAATGCACCTACTTAAAAAAAAATTCAAACTAAATAAATTACTAATAACGTGATATCTGATATTCTTTCTGTTTTAAATTGAACCCAATCTCAAGTTTTCGTAAGAAGGTCATAAAAATATTTTAGAGGCTATAATAAATATTTTACATAATTAAAGATATATCATGTATCAAAAATATTTACATTAAATTGTAAAGTGACTCTAATACCATATATAAGAATCTAAGTCTGCTAACGATGTAAGAAGTGATATTTTTTTCTTTTTTTGAATAAAACCTCACCTTCTCGTGAAAAAATCATTGCAAGCATTTTATATAATAAAAGACATATTACAAACTAAAATATTCACACATTAAATTGCATAGAATATAAGACATATCACAAATTAAAAAATTTACACATGAAATTACATATTTATTGTGAAAAGACTATAATAAGTATTTTATAAAATAAAAGATATATCATAAATTAGAATATTTACACATGAGATGGTATTTGGCTTTGATACCATAAATAATTGTCCAAACCCAAAAGCAAACACACAATTCTTCACGAATTTGATCTGTAACTTTGTAATTTAAAACACCTCTACTTAATTAATTAGAAAGACCTTAACTATATAAATTATAACTTAAACTCATTCACCGGTAACACGGAATCTAACATAAAAAAATTCAATCTCACTTGGTTTTCAGCGACAGGCTTGGTAATGTCTGGGATTCGGTGTACATTATATGTATTATTAGTACCAGTCTAACCTAGTTAACCTAGTTGTATCGCGTGAACTAAAAAGAAACAGTAATTATATTGATGCAGTGACCGAGGTCTCTTCAAAATCATCGACACTCCGGAATAGGAATGAATTCATCAACTACTCCGTTGCTTGATAGTTAATTATATTAAATTCTCGTATCCATGCATGCATGCATGTGGGTGGAAAGTACGTATTCAGAAATTTAATTGTCGGTCTCCACTGAGGAGAAAACAACAGCTTTTGTCAACTTACGCAGAAGTAGAAGCAGCTGCTGCTGCTAAAGCATTTAAGTGATTTTGAGATATAATAAGCTTTTTTCAGTATAGTAACTTAATATCTCAAAGTGTTTCTAGCTATTAGGAAACTAGAGTTCAGTAATTATATTATCTAGCAGTACCAAAGAGTTAATGCATAATTGTACTGCTTCGACTTAGGCTTGTTTAAACTGATGTGTTTTTGATAGTAGAGTTATTAAAACTTAGTATTAGATAGAATTGTACATGAAAGGAGGATGTATTGCGATTATGAAGACTTATGTGGTTCTTTTCATAATATTGTATTTTGGTAAATGGCATGTTCCATGGGGTAAACGTACCATCAATTCTTCATCCATCGATTTCTTTTTATCTTATAATGATATATCTAGCTAGTTCAATGCACTTTGAAGTCAAGTTTGTGACACGATCGTGATCACTTAACCCATTAAATAATAGCTCATGATTAAATTAATCTTTAAATTGATATGCTATTATGTATATGGATATATCAATATGTTTAGTCAAATCTTTTATGTAAATTAGTTCATTTAGTATATGAATATCGATTAAAATTTTAAAAATTGCTCAGTTCGCATTAGAGATATGGAGGATCAACTGAAGATATTGTTGTTATTTTATTGTTAATGAAAATTTCTATGGGTGAAGGATGAGTCATATTCCCTTTTTAAGTTATGATATCTGATAATTGGCAAGTCGTTGCTTATGCTTTAAGATGGATGAGTTGTCGGTTTTATGTTGACAATAAATGACCTTTTGAGTAGTATGAAGAATTCTTTGATTGATGACCTATCAATCCATTGTTGAATTTTCAATAGGGTTGGCTCTCTTTAGTCTCCATTTGGGGCCAATCTACAAAATTAATCATGGGCCATTTGACTTCTATTAATCCTAGCTAAAAGCAGGCTCAAACCAAGTCCTATTTCTTTTAAACGACCCATTTACGCACTCATCCAAACCCATATATTTTCACCATTAAAAATTAATAATTTATAACGTGTAAATTCATATGACGAAGATTAGATTTCAATGTCAATCCAATTCTAGGCCTGTAAAATAATATAGAGTACACAAACAATAGATATTTACAAGGATAACTAATTTGCCTATCAATTTTGCACCATGATCATAGTGGGTATTTCTTCCTTCTTTTTTCTTTCTCTTAAGCACATTGCGGCGAGAAATTCCCTCTGGTGGAGAAGTTAACATTCAGACACGAAGCTTTGGCAATCTCATCATCTGCGCGTCCTAGAATCACATCTTGCAACACAAGTCCCTTACAAGGGAAGTGCTTGCTGCAATCGAGTTTAATTGCTACTTCAGAAGCACTTGTCCCTTTGATGTTCTTGTACACAACACCGCTTACTTGCACTGCTGATGCCTGCCGTTTGATGATCGTGATTGATTAATAAGCTTACTCATCAAAAATGATCAATATAGATTATCAAATTGGATATGTGTAAAACTAATTACCTGTTCTTGGCACGGTTCTTCCTGATCACAGTAGTGTTGATCGATTATTATTGGATTGCTCACGTTGTACATGGCAACATTTTGAAATATTATGTTTTTCGCATATCCAGACCCTCCCTACATACCAACAGAAATTAAACCATAATCTTTAGTTAATCTTAAGACAAAAAAGATCAACTTGTTGATAGTTACGTGTGATAATTAGGATCATCTTTCTTAAGATTCGAAGTAAATACGACAAGAACCAAACAATTGAACCTGTCATAATCGACCAATCGCAATCATGTATTTATTCAAGTAAAAGTTCATGCGAGGAGCAAAGTTATATGCCGAGTTTGCGGCTCTAATTTTGCTACAAGCAGAGTTCCTTAATCCACGAACCCAATTACATATGACCAGAGTTTGGCCACGGTTTTCAAAAAGATTGTTTGAAATTTGGCTAAAGTACGTGGAAAAAAGTTAAAAGTAAGGTTAATTGATTGCTGTATTTATTTATCTACTTAATATACAAATAAACAATGTCTTACCTGCCAAGTCTTTATCCTCATTCCATTTGTTGTTCCTGAAAGCTTTGCTCTATTCACCATCACATTCGAAACAAAAGCTTCTGAACTTCCGGCTCCCAAGCTTCCAATGCTACAAATTTGAAATAAAAATAAAATTAGAACTGTTTTAGTTGAAATTAGTAGAGCTGGAAAGAAAACTAGTTGAATCGGGAATTACCTTATTCCATGACCCGGACCGCAAGTTATATCTGTTGCTTGAACATTTCTCGACCCGCTTACTATCGAAATACAGTCATCACCTTCATTACGTAAATATCAGAAGATTAGAATTTAATTAAGAACTTTAATTAAGTTTATGATCCAAAGGTTTAATTAATCACCTGTTCTGATGACACAGTTCTTAATCCGAATATTTTGGGTTCCAGTGACGTGAATTCCATCAGTATTAGGGCTGTTCCCTGGTGCAAATATTCTGAGATTCGAAGCTCTCACATTTACACATTTTTGGAACGAGACATGCATTTTCTGTGAATTCCTGAACCTCAGGCTACCCACCCTCAGGTTTTTGCATTCGTAGAATGTTACTGCCTGTAAAGACAAATTTTCCCAATGAAATAATTAGGTTGAAATCTCTTTCTCTAATGTAATGTTAGGCAAGGCTTAGGAAATTAACAGAATGCATCAACAAATTCATGGACCTACCGTTGGGGCATCCTTGCAAGGCTGCGAACACAATTAAAAGAGATTATTAGTCAGGTGCTCAATTATATTAATGTTGTATAACAATTCAATGTAGTAATTAATTAACATACGAGGTCTTTGTTGACTTTGCATGACTTTCTCCACCAAATTTTTCCATTTCCGTAAATCGTGCCGCCTCCTTCGACCCTGAAGTTCTTAAGATTTTGGAATACAAGCCAATGTCTTGGATCTTCGTTGTAGTCTGACACACGAACTGATGCTTTTATAGTTCCATAGATCTGCCATGGAAATCGAAAGCAAAGTTATACATGTATACGGATGCCTTTGTACACAATACGTACATATATACGTAGATTATACGTATATCGGTTAATGCGTGAAGTTGTGATTACTCACCTTCATTGTAAGACCCGATTTGCATGGACCTGAGAATGTAACTGGCTTAAGATGATAAATCCTGTTCTTTGGTATTATTAAAACAGCTTCATTGTCGGCAGAACATGCTTTCTCCCAAGCTTTCTTAAACGCCTGTAATAATATTGAAAGTCGAATTCTATCAAAGCAAATAAAACCGAAACCAGAGACAGTTTTTCAATTTGGTATTAAATTATTAATTGAAGTAATTAATCTGTGTTCTTTATTTATCTAATGTCATGGTCAACTGCAGCGTACTTACCTTAGAATCATCCGTTCCATCACCTTTAGCTCCAAAATCGTCCACATTCAC
The DNA here is from genome assembly GCA_032401905.1 of Swietenia macrophylla. Lineage (NCBI taxonomy): Eukaryota > Viridiplantae > Streptophyta > Magnoliopsida > Sapindales > Meliaceae > Swietenia > Swietenia macrophylla. Next base: position 392,015 of record CP135584.1, on the reverse strand, counting down.
CACATTTCTCGACGAACCGAGAGCTCTTGCATGAGAAGAAATTCTCGACAAAGTTGCAGACATGCTCCCAGAGCTTGGCTTATAAACAAATGGGTCATTCTGGTAAGTGCTAAAACAGAGAGAGGAGAAAGAGACAAAGATCATAACGAAAAACGGTAGACAGTATTGCTTTTGGGGATACATAATTTCGTCTCTCGTCAAACGTATTAGAAGGAAAGAAGAAGGTCACAAAAACTGTCGTGAAAGATTCGTTAAAGTTGCTAGAATGATTGGAGATATGGGGGAATTGAATGTGATGTACTGTCGTCAAATCCAGATATATTTATAGCAAAAAGGACAGAGAGAAATATTTGTTGAAGGAGCACATCGCTGCTTTGAAAAAAATTTTCTGACGAAAGAGAGACAAGCAAGACTGAGAAAGATACAAGAACCCTAGACGGAAAAACCACTAAGCCTGTTAAAGAAACTATGGTTTCAAACCTCTCTCCATTCAATAAAATTCAAGCTTGTTAGATATTTTATCATGATCATACCTGCTTGTTTACCAAATCGATCGCATGTGCAAGCCCATGCTTGTAAACAGTATATGCCTAAATACATACATTACACATGCACATTTATTCATTTTCTTTTGAGAAATGAAATAGTTGTTGACTTGTTGTCCTCCTATACGTGTATGCACGCATGCATGGATGCTAGGAGGTGCGATTAGGTAAAATTTGGTACATATTCTTCATAACATGGGTTTGTAACTTTTGGTATTAAACCACAGCTTCTTTGTTGGAAATTGTCCGTTGACATGATGAACATTTTAGAAATTTTGACTCTTTTCGGGTCAAGAGATAAGCAGTCATTGAACGCGACGGCCAATGCCTTTTTGGTTCTAAGAATTAAATAGTGCATAATGTTTATAATTATCAAAGGGAAGCTCCAATCCCACTATGAAAAGAGGAAGAAAATAAATGAATGCCAAGTACACCTAGCTAGTCAACATTGAACCAACCTTTTACTTTCTCTTTATACATACAAATAATTAGAGTAATATAAAATATCGTATATTTGGTATATTGTTTTGTAAAATATACTCGATCGAACCCACTTAGACGTTTGAAGATTGTCATAGGCAAACATTGATGACAAGAGAACAGATGTATGCGGCATGCGTGAAGTAGAAGAATGAAGGGAAATGTGAGAACTGAGATCATGAAATGTCAACGAAAATTGGGAGATGTGTGTACTGTTTGGTATAGTCGTCGGTTGAGGAAGTTAGCACTATTTTAGGTGAGGCCAATTTTGTAAGGGAAAAAGAAGGTGATATTATGGTAAAAGAATGGGATTTGCGTGTGATTTTTGGGTTAAAATGTAGAACAAGTAATCAAAATCATCTACTGCTATGGGCTTTGCCGTGGTGTGTTTGTTTGGGTTAGAAATGGAGGAGGGATGGGACATCGGAAGAATTTGGTGTTAACTTCTTTGCTTTGCTCGTGACATAATCAAAGGCAATTTGATGATCAATTGATCATCAATTTCATTGTTGTAAGTTCATCTAAATTATGAAAATTGGAGAATCGTGTATGAGAGAAGAGATTGGTTCACCCCAAAACATAAAAGTGAAAAGAGATTTTATCCTAGCGCATTTAGGTTTTCACAATTAGGTCAAAATTGCTTCAAATCTAATGGGTATGACACTTTTGACAACAAAAGTTGAGTTAAAAAAAATTAAAAATTTATTTTTTGGGTGCCCATACTTTAATGACAGTACATTTGGGTCTTCACAATTAGGTCAAAATTGTTTCAATTTCGGCGGCCTAAAGTGGGATTTTGGTAGTCTTGTTTCCCATTGTCGTTCGTTCTAAGATCTTAATTCCTCATTCATTCTTCACCAAATTTCAATATTACCTAGACATATTGGTTATGGCACTAAGATTGACTAACAACTTTCCAGTTTTTCAGTTAGGTTAGTTGTTTAATCCTTGTTTTACACCACCAAATTTTGTTTTGGATTAGCAGCCTTCGTTTAATGATTATATCACACATTCACGCCTATAGAAGTAATGCCATTCAGCCCCACCTTTTGGGCTCGGGATGAAAGGCCCACTTCACAAATCCATGGCTTGATTTTGCAACATTACCTTCGACTTTAGGCTTCCGTGGACAAGAAATTCTATCAGCAGTTCAGATTATTAGTCTTCACTGGGTATTGACATTGAAACCCCACTGCAACAATCCGAGAAGAGAATATAAAATTACTGATCATATATTCAATTAGGATCAGATCATAGTCATAATTCATTGGCATAACATAAATTTCAGGGACTGAAACTTTTGCATTCTCCGTTCTCCTGCTTTGATCAGCTGAGCTGATCCTTTGAGGATTTTTTCTAATCCCTTGAAATATCTGAGCTTTCCTTGTCATCCAAATAGTAAATAATTGACAAGTGTAGGCTCCATTGTTATCTTCTGTTCTCCTACTTCCACCAGTGTTAACCGTTCGGTAGCTAGACCGTAGACTAATACGCAGAATTTAACTGAAATAACTACAGTTATGAGACAAGAAGAACATAAACAAGAAGAGAAAGGTTTTCTGAATTATAGAAGTGAGAAGAATCATTTGTTTTGTTTTTGGTTATGGGCTGCTTGGAGAAAAAAATAACAAAGGGGTCGTCTTGGAGAGCCCAGTACTGCTTCTGAAGAAGATGATGGCTGATTAACATTCCATGTGCATGACGAGAACATTGGGTACAACTCTCTCCTTCTCAAGCTTAGTTTATGATCTTCATGTTAGTCTATTAACTAAAAGCTTTTGCCTTCGTGATATACTTCATTAATCTACAGTTCAATTCAATAATTGAACTGAACTACGATTATAAACTTGACCACCATCTCCATCGCACGCCCTGACATCAAATTTTCATTTTTAACCTTGCAGAATGTCAAGAGGATCCTGTCGCAGTTATAGAATTACCTCATAGAGTTCCGTTCGGATTTCATGGCTACCTTGTCACAGAGTACAAGTTAGGAACTTAATTTATTTCCAGTAACGCGAAGTGTATTTAATCTTTTTTTTTTTTTTTTTTCTAAATAGGAGTGGTGGACCTATTTGTTACATGTGGAAAAATTATGTCTTTATATGTGGAAACATTGAAATTACAAACTCTGATCGTGGGAAGAAAACGTATGGCCAAGCCAGGGATCATCAATTGCAGTGGTTGTGTTTCTTTGACTTGATTTCTTGCTGGGTTGGGTGCTTTGTCCCATCAACAACACTTTTTTAACGGCGGTTGACAAGAAAATTATTATATTTGACAGAGATTATTGTGAGCTGATTTTGAATTGAAAAAAAAAAAAAGAAAAGAAAAGGATAAAACCGTCATTAACATAGTTAAATAAAATGTGTTTAAATTATTTAATTAATAAAATAAAAATTTTATGAATTTTTATTTATTATTAACAAATAATTTTTTATTTTATTAATTAAATAATTTTATTATAATAATAAAATAATATTAATATTTTATTTATTTTGATGAAAATATCTATCCGAATTCAGCAACATACGATAAATAAATAGAATTTTATATTTATATGCCCTATGTGTTGGGTGTCTTTTTATATCACCTAACCCATTTCATATTTGCTTCTTATTTTTAGCCCAAAGTACAACTAACGAGCAAATTTAACCGTTGACACTCCGCACACCACACTGTCCACGGTGAGAAAATCATGGCGGAGAAAGAGAAGGTGGAGAACAACGGCGGGGCACACGACGTAATGGTGGCGGTGAATCCTAAGCCGAGCAAAGGACTGACTTCGAAAGTGATTGACCTTGTGGAGAAATTGATTGTCAAGTTGACGTATGATTCTTCACGGCCTCTCCACTATCTCTCCGGTAACTTCGCTCCGGTTACTCGCGAGACTCCTCCTACTGAAAACCTCACAGTCATTGGCGATCTACCTGTAAGTACTTTTCTCAACTCTCAAGAGAATATTTTATAGTTTTTAATTTTTTTTTTATACAAAATATATCTTTCGTCATTTCGTGATTATTTAGGCCATAATTCGAGCTTGGATTGGTTACATGAGCTGATGACCAAGCCGAGCTCAAATATTCCAGTATGCTTTTTGAATAGTTTCGATGAGCTTGTTTGTATTGTATCCTTGCGTTCTGATGTTGAAGTAGAGTAGCTTTCAACAGTCCTGTGTTGAGTGAACAGAGTTCTGTGATCATACATGGAGGAGTGTAGAAAGAATTTACGGGAGGGAAAGTAGAGTTGCCGTGTGGGTTATAAATTAATTTTGATGATGATCTATGATTTTTTTTTTTACTGTGTTTAATCATTCTATATACGTATGTTTACTATAAAAGCTTATTTGAATATTGTTAATGAAATGTTTGGAGGGCACGGAATTTGGTCATAGAAATTTATGGAGAAAGGTTGTAGACTACCATCTGCAGTTCCTGATATATAATTCCATTGTGTGGATTTCGGTGTAGTTGTTAAGATCATGTATCTTATTGGTGTTGTGGAAATTAATGTATGTATTTCAGGAGTGCTTAAATGGCGAGTTTGTCAGGGTTGGTCCTAATCCAAAGTTTGCCCCGGTGGCTGGCTATCATTGGTATGATCTTCTGTAACATGTATTGGATTAGTTCCTTTTTCATGACTGATGTTTAATACTTTTGCTAACTCTCTCTGTTGCTTATTTGCAGGTTTGATGGAGATGGGTACGTGAATCTCTGCTCCCTTTTCTAAAGAATACGAAACCTAGTTTATTTCTGAAGTTTATCTTAAGAAGGGGAAAAACATAACTATTATGGTTTTCCTTTACTGTTTACTTTTGACGTACATCAATGCCTTTTATGAGTGTTCTATACAGGAAGAACTGTTTATTTTGCGAATTGATAATCTGGACTTGATCATTCTATATTGACAGTACTTAAATTTGGTATGCTGATGGCTATTTTTTAGAAAGTATATGTTTCATCAATGTATTAGTGGTTCCTTTCCCCTTCTTTTAAACATGACTCATTGCAGTTGTTGCATACAACATTTTTTCAAATGCCAATTCTATAAATCCACAGCATGATTCATGGTCTGCGCATCAAAGATGGGAAGGCTACATATGTCTCCCGTTTTGTGAAGACATCGCGTCTTAGACAGGAAGAGATTTTTGGAGGTGCTAAATTTATGAAGGTATACTGGTGAACTACTCCTGTAACATTTTCAGATTTAGATAAGGCTAAGTTGCTACCTCATGAGTTTTACAATTTTATTTTTCATTGGAATTGGACGTTGAAATTTCCGGAAATTTTATTCTGGATATGTCTTCTGCAGATAGGAGACCTCAAGGGGCTTTTTGGATTGCTCATGGTTAACATGCAAATGCTTAGAGAAAAATTGAAAGTATTGGATGTCTCATATGGAACTGGGACGGGTATGGTTGTTGGGTATTCTTTGTCCACAAATGCTAAATTGTCCTCTGAACTAAAGAATTGTGCTTGTTTGGTATATTCTTTAGGATGTCTATTATCTGATGTATTAAGCGTACATGTGATTTTCATGTTGCATGCACTCCATTATTTATGTTAGGTGCTGCTATGTTGACAGCCGCATAGGTCTGTAAAACCTTGTAATCCCTGAACATCTACAGGACTTTTCAGTTATTTATACACAGTGATACATTTAGGTATTTTTTGCATACACTTTTTCATTAGTGAAGAATCGTTCTTGAAAAATCCTGGCAGAGTGGCAGTATGTCCCTCTCATTAGACATCCCTTGCACATTTTTCTGACAAGAATTTGTATAGTACAGGGTAATTAATTGACTGTCACCTTTTTCAGGTAATACGGCTCTTGTCTATCACCATGGAAAACTTCTAGCACTTCATGAGGCGGACAAACCCTGTAAGATAATGGTCTCTCTTTTTTCAAGCTTTGCAAAAGATCCAAGGTGTCATGGTGTATATATATACATCTGATGCTGCATTGTCAGTTGCATTACTTAATGTTCCAAAATATTCAGCAGTACCATTTGTGAAATTGAGTTTTCCCATGGTTCCACAGAGAAGGCCCAAAAAATTAAAAAGATAACCAAAGCATGTCTCATTTGATTTGGTTTGTGTTGCTGGAAACTATTTTTATGCTATTTTTGTTTTGCAGATGCCATCAAAGTTCTGGAAGATGGTGATCTGCAAACACTAGGCATGCTGGATTATGACAAGAGATTAAAACATTCCTTTAGTGCCCATCCAAAGGTTGATCCATACACCGGTAAATCCCATCCTCTTAAAAGAAACATAGTCTAATTAGTTCATAGAGAAGAAGAAAAGAAGAATCCATCTGATGTACGAGATTTCTACTTGCAGGCGAGATGTTTACCTTTGGCTATGCACGTACACCACCATATATCACATACAGAGTTATTTCAAAGGATGGTTTCATGCATGACCCTGTACCAATAACAATATCTGAACCCATCATGATGCATGACTTTGCTATTACTGAGAATTATGCAATCTTCATGGATCTTCCTCTTTATTTCAGACCAAAGGTATTGTGATTTTTTATTTATTTATTTCATCTCTGCTGCTTCAGTTTTTCCCTTTGCTAATTTTTTTAGGAAAAAAAAGGAGAAAAAGATTGAATAGGTATGTTTAGGAAGAGTTGGTAGTTTGAGTGTAAGATTTCAATAGGAAGAGTGTGACAGAGTTAATTATGTGCAAAGATTGAACTAAACAATGATGCTGGAACATGGATGATGGACAGCTTTCCTGCTTTTTTTTTGGAAAAAAGAGAACAAAAAAAGAATGCAACTAATATGTATATAGAAACCAGCAAGACCTGATAAGTAACTAAAAGATTGCGTGAAACATTAAAATGAAAATGTGTTGACAGAAGTTAAATGGAACTCCCATGTATTTCTTTCAAGGGCACTGGAATTTAAAGCTTCTTGTGGATCAAATGTGCTTGAGTTTAACGCCTTTGCAGTATCAAAATTTTGATTGAATAACTTGAACTTGATTCATCAAATTTACTTCCTTACTCACAGAATTGGACTGATATCAAGGTTAAGGTCACCTGGAACGCTTTTTATTGCTTTGCAACCAAGGTCAAAACCATCATGTGTACATGGATAATGAAGCCATGGCATCTGATTTAATCTCTAGTACCATAGTGATCAATCTTATGAAGCTTGATATATTTAAGATGTCTCAATTTTCAGGACATGGTGAAGGAAAACAAGATAATATTCTCATTTGATGCAACAAAGAAATCTCGTTTCGGTGTACTTCCCCGATATGCAAAGAACGAGGCTCAAATCAAATGGTTTGAGCTTCCAAATTGCTTTATATTCCATAATGGTGCGTCAAGCTTGCTTTTCGAAATAGCTTGATCTGATATTTTGCTTTTATGGTATTCTGTCTATATGCTTACACTTTTTATTTTTTTTTTTGGGAATGAAACTAATACTTTGAAACAAACCTGCTTACATTCTGACTTCTTTAATGACTACTTACCAGCCAATGCCTGGGAAGAGGAGGACGAAGTTGTTCTGATCAGTTGCCATCTAGAGAATCTAGATCTAGACATGGTCAATGGAACTATCAAAGAAAAGCTAGAAAATTTCAATAATGAGCTGTAAGAGATCCTAAAATATTTCTGAATTTTGCAAATCTCCTTTCCCTGCTAAGTTTTTCTGATTGTTGATTTTCCAAGCAGGTTTGAGATGAGATTCAACTTGAAAACTGGTCTGGCTACACAAAAGAAATTATCAGCACCTTCTGTTGATTTTCCGAGGGTTAACGAGTGCTATATTGGCAGGTGTGTATCTGCTGTTAGTGTTGGTAATCTGACAGAAGGCTAAATTATGAAAAGGAATAATGTTGAGAAAGTGATTTATTTAAGGTCCGAGGTATATAAATCATTTTCTCAACTTCATGCTACTTTATCATTTTCTTTGTGGTGTTTGATTCATTTTCCTAGTCTCTTATTTTGCTTAACAATTTTCTCGTGGAAAACGTAGGAAGCAAAGATACGTGTATGGAACCACTCTAGATAGCATTGCAAAGGTTACAGGAATTATCAAATTTGATCTGCATGCTGAACCAGAGGAAGGGAAAACAAAGCTTGAAGTTGGTGGAAATGTTAAAGGTATCTTTGACCTGGGACCTGGTAGATTTGGCTCAGAAGCAGTTTTTGTCCCCAGAAAGCCTGGCACCTCTTCTGAAGAAGATGATGGATACTTGATATTCTTCTCACATGACGAGAAAACCGGGTATGTCTCATCCTTTCACATGCTAGTTACAATCTTCCAGTTACTCAAAGGTATTATCACAGTCGGTAGCTACTATTTGATTTTTTGACCATGCAGTGGGGTTGGCAGCCATTGAGGCATTAGCTATCTCTCATCTTACCGAAAGATCAACTGTTTTTTTTTGTTTGTTTTTTTTTTTTTTTTTTGTATTTTTTTGACCACGCAGGAAGTCATCGGTGAATGTAATTGATGCAAAAACAATGTCAGCAGATCCTGTTGCAGTTGTGGAATTACCACAAAGGGTTCCATACGGGTTTCATGCCTTCTTTGTTTCAGAGGTTGGTTTTCACATCATATCCTCCACAAAAATGGAAACATCATCTTACCTATATTTTGCCTTTGTCGAGGATAAACCAGCTTTCACTTGAACTATATTGTTTTCCCTGGTTTTCCTTTTGCACTTTCTGTTCTCTCATCCTGAAAACTCATTTCTCCTGTTCATGTTTTTGATATCAACTTGTGGATTGATGTACAGGAACAAATTAAAGAGCAAGCAAAATTGTAATCATATGCAGAGACAGACAGACGCCTTGAGAGAAATGAAAACTTGGAAAAGCAGCAGATACATGACAATGAGAAGAAATCTATTAATGTATCTCTTCAGTAAAGACTGCATGGTTTGTCTGTTATCTCGTAGTTAGACGTTGTCATGTACCTACCTCCGGATTTTTCCAATGTTCATGTCAATCTTAAAGATTATCTTGTCTTAAATAAGATGAACTCATTTTGTCAGACTATTTCACTATCCTACATAAATTTATCTTGAGCAATGAAAGCTGGTACATCTTTCTTTCCCAGTTAAAGATATCAGATGAAGTATAGTCAAAAACACAAAAATTTCAAATTAGCTGTCTCTTATTGACCAATAATTTGCAAAATGGTTGCTTACTGCAGCCCTGAGCATAGACATCTCCAATGCCGGAATCTCGCAGCCTGAAGGGTTTTAATAATAAGACAGTAATCCCTCCATAGAACTGGGAATGGTAAAAAGTTTCAAATGACAGACAAACTCTCACGGACAATCAACAAACTTTTGGAAAAAATTGCTAAGCAAAAACTTTATTGTACCCCATTGCTGGATGGACACTGAGACATTGAATTATCCTCAAAACAAATAAACCTAACAGAAATTTCAACTGAACTTAAGAATTTCAGCTTCATACATTACCTACAATCAACAGAAATTTGAACACCAAAACCCAAAGTTTGTTACTGCCGGGATTATAATTTACAGCTCCCCTAGTTGATAATCGGACACTTCTACAATATGAACAGTTGAAACTGGCAAACATTAAAATTAAAGATCCCTCAAAATGCCTAGTATCCACCTTGCATGGAAACCAATGGTTCCTCAACCTTTAAAACACCGTAAAATAAAAAAAAAAAAAAAGGGAGCTCCAATTTTTCCATGCATAAATTCAGATTACTAAATTTTTCATCATGGGGATGCCGAAAAATTACCATTCATGCAAAGGGGTACATCACAAACTAACCTTCATAGCTTTTGAAATGATGTGCATACGAACTTACACACAGAAAACAAAGATCCAAACCCAGAAAGTTGCAGACCAAAGACAGAAAAAGAGAGAAGAGGGAGAGAATGCTAGGGTTTCGAAACAAAATTCCGTTAATAAAAGAAGTTTTTGTCGGGCCCGGGCCGCTGGGTAGCCCAAATTCAAACTGTATTTTAGAATTTTCTTAATTTAAAAGAAATTTCTCTACAAAAATTTCTCTTAATTTAAAGTACGCGTGATTCGAGTTCATATGCAATTTATATTTAATTGAAATATACGTATGATGAAATTCATTTCACACTACATACGTATATTTAGCCACACTACTCTCTCTTTATACATTTTTAAATTAATTTACTAATTAGCCTCGAGCATTGGGGGCAGGGAACACTGCAAGACTCAAAATTATTTTAAAACAAAATTATAAAACTATAATTGAAAGAAAGAAAAAAAAAAAAAAAAAGGCAGTAGAAGAACCAACATTTTACAATATTAGACATTATATTAACAGGGAGATAAAAGTAGACTCTCAAATGTAGGAGTTTTCACACTTTCAGAGTTTCCGAATATTATTTTGTTTAGAAACTTGCACATTTCACAGCTTCATACTTTGATCAAATGCGACCTTACCAGCACTAATGTATTGATGTCTTGAATCCTATCAGAACTTCCTACTCAAGGGGTACATAACTTCAGCTAGTTAATTCTTTTTTACATACATAAGGCAGTGAATGGACGAGAGCTGTAGCTAAAAATACAAGTTGTGGAGATATCACAATATCTTAAACAGAATGCTCTTCCTCTTGTCCCATCCAAACAGCCACAAGTTTGCAAAGCCAAGAATGAATTGCCTGAGGACCAACACGCTAGTGATGGTTTCCCCATTCCATGCTGGAATGAGCATATGGATACATCCAGCTTCGCCTGCTCAAAAGAAGCACTCTTTGATATAGATGAACTCTGTAACTAAGACACAGTATCAGAACTATACAAGAGTATTGACAAAACGTGCAAACCGTCAGAAGCAATGCTGGAGAGCACCTTCATGCTCAGTAATTTCACTTAACGGGAAGGGCCCCCCGTGGTGCACCATTCCCCTGCATGCTTCCCTTCTGCTGACCCAAAAGGTTCCCCTCTACGCCACCAGTAGTTGATGAATTGTACATCGACAAGAGACCATGGCCATTACTGTTACTGTTGGAGGAAGTGTGTGTCCCGGGCATGTTCTCATCCACTGACAGTTCTTGCTGAATGATGGATGAACCCATATCTCCGGTACCATTGGCAGACAAGCATTTGGAGCCAGATAATTGGGTAGAGTCCTTTGAAGGGCTTGCACCGGAATTCACACCTTTTTCTGTTGGATTTGCGGCACTGTTATTGAGATTCTTCGTATTAAGAAAACGGCCTCCACAGCCCCTAGCCCTTCTCATCGCATGTCGGTGTCTGGACTCATGAAGATATGGCTGTAGAGGATGCATATCAAGCCCTTGATAAATTTTATTACAGAAACCATTACTCTTTAAGAAGATTTTAAGGGAACGAATACAAATTATACCTTTCTCTCTTTTATCACTTTCTTCTCAAGCTCTGCCTTAGCACGCGACTGTCTTCGTCTCAAAATACCACGATACTGCTTTGCATTCACATAAACAGGCTCCTCTTCCATTTCGAGGGGCAAAGGCATTCTTGCATGAGGCATTCCATATAACTGAGGAGGTATCTGGCATCAAACAAGAATATCATAAAATCTTCAAGCCCCAAATCTGAGGTGGGTTTTTTTTCTTGGTTCCTTCTTCTTCTTCTTCTTCTTCTTCTTTATTGGTTTAACACTAGAAGGAACCCAAACAGCATGGAAATGCAATCTTTCTCCCACATTGTTCCAACACACATTTTTTAACAATTGTATACAAACCAAGCACATAACATAACAGTGACTAAGATAACTTAATGAAATGCCATTTAAAGATCCAACTGCCTTTCTTTTTCACACATTTATCACGTACAGAAAAGACTGCAGATTGCATACCATAGCTTGTGGTCCATAGGAGGTCATTACTCCACCTTGCTGTGGATCTGAATATGGATATGATGTCAAAACCTGAAATTGTAGAGAAATAACAATTGTCGCTATTTGATTGACACGTAGAGAAATAACAATCGTCACTATTTCATTGACACAAACAAGGCAAAGTCTGATGGACTTGTATCTGCTACTCCTGTAGAGTGCTCACAACTATTTGCATGCAGCTTTGTGTAGTTTTAGGGGAATTGGGGAAGAGAGAGAGATCTTACAATTGAGTGACCCACGAGCTCCATTTGGGAATTTTGTTCGAGGTGTTCACGCATTGTTAGAGGTGTTGCAAGTGGCATATGCTTGAGCTGTGCATTGATCCCATCTGTTTTGGAAAGAAAACCTTAATCAAAATCATCCCCAGGCTAATGAGAATTGCAACAAATATAAAGATTACCCCATTGCACCAGATTATGATAACGGAAGAAATACCAACTGCTCTCAGGAGTTGGTCCTCCACATTTCAGTAAATTCTCACTCGCTAAGTTAAAGGCCAACCTAGGCTATATAAGGAGGCCAGTAAAAGATAACTTCATAAATTTCCTAATCAGAAACACATTATGTTCGACACATTGCAAAGTTATCAGAGACTCATAAATAATTGGTTCCAGAATTGAAATATCTTATATGTAGATTTTCAAAGCATACAGAGGATTGTTTGACATGATGTTTCTTTAAAGAAATGACATTCTGTATATAACTAAGACAAACAATAGAAATCTCCACTCTTAATTCAATTTAGTTTCACCATCCAAGCAATTATTACCCTGTGAATGAGTAGCCCTGTTTGCCCCATAACCATTCGTCTGTTCCCTTGAAGATTGTGGAGCGACTTCAGCTAAGGCAGAGCCTATCCCAGTTCCGCTCCACCGAGGCTGAGAATAGATGGTTGATTGCAGCACACTCTGAACACCATGGTCTAGCTGTCGATCTTCATCATGTTTTGCCGGCATCATACACAACCTAATTTCCACCTATTTGACCAAAACAAATCTATAGAAAAAGGGAGTAAAATAAAATAAGATAAAGACCAAAAAAAAATCATTAGGGCATTGATGACATATCACACAAAGGTCTGAACAATATAAAAATACACATCCATTCGAACACATGCAAATGGCAATTTGCTTGCTTAATAAAATAAATAAATAAAAAGGGAAGTATGCTTGTACACACACACACACACACACACACACACATATATATATATATGCTTAAACAACAAACAAGGTTGAAATGAACTCTAAACAAAAGTAATTGCCTCCGTTTTAATGCATGTTTTTTGTTATTATCCAATAAGAATAATAACAGATAATTAGCTTCAAAACAAAAACTAAAATCAAAAGCTCATGAATTGCTAAAAAATCGACCAAACATAAATAAACAGAATAATTCTATACCAAAAAACACAGAGCTCCTCTTCACCTGAACCTATATCAAACTGGATTTAATCAAATCAAACCAAAATTCTCATCTGGGCATCCGTAATTCCACTCCAATTACCACTGCTTCCACTCTTTTCAGTACGAATCCCAAAAATAAATCTTTTCCAAAGAGGCTCGATTCAAACCCTAGATTAGAAACATACACAAACGCCCTAGCGAGAAATGAAATTTGAATCAAAATTTAAAAAGAGAAAGACTCACAATAGGATGTTAAGCAGAGAATAGAGAGTCTAAAAGAAAGTCATATACTTCGATTCATTCCGGTTTCTCTCTGTCTCTGCAACCTCAACAGAAACGCGCCCAACACAACACAGCACAACACACAGTGACAACTCGTTTTTGATGGAGAAATTGAGAATTTATTTCAGAGAATTTTGGAATTCTATTTTGCAAGAATAATATTTTTATTTTTAATAGATTTCTGAGTCAGTTCTAAGCAATAACAAGAGGGTGCGGATTTAAATGACGCAAATACCCTTACTAGCATACAAAAATGTAATAGCAGTACTTGTTCTGGAAGAGGTGTGGGAAGGAAATGAAATCATTTTCTTTTCTTCCAACAGTTGTGGAGTCTTCGTACGGCTTTAATGGAGCTGTGAGGAATCCTTGAGCTGCAATTTTAATGATTGACCATTTCAATCATGGATTCTTTTCTTGGTCTGGTTTAGTTGATGAGTAACTATCAGTATCATGACTTAGACCCTCTTTTTCTACTCATTAACCAAACAAATTCACTCCCTTTGTTTAGTGTTTCTTGTTCCTCTGCATGTTGCTTGCAATTCCATTGATGACCACCTTCCCTTTTCCTCACCAAAACCTTTTATTTTCTCCAATAACCCCACCATTTTCTTTCCTTATCTTCTTTATAATATTCATTTTGAGTGTTAAAAAAGTTTCCCATCAATTTTTTTTTTTCAAATAATATTGTTGAAATTTTATATTCCTTGTATTTTTTTTCAAAAAATTTATCAATTACTTCAATTAATGTATCAAAAATAATAATTTTTGATGTATCTTGCTTTAATTCTTTTGTTCTTCTTATTTTTGACAAATTATATAAATATTGTTGACGTAACTTGCATTGATTTTTTTTTTTTTGAAATGATTAATATTATGTGTAATTTATAGTGCTAACCATTTTGCAATTTGCAATGTGAATTATTTTTCTAATTTTCAAAGCAAGGGTAGCAAAAGTAAGAAATGGTAAAAACAGGGGCAATTCGGTACTTGGATATGAAACCCCGAGAGAGGTTGAGATTTTAGAATTAGCCCTTCTTTAAGAAAACCAACTGCAATTTAATTAAAAAGAAAAGAAATTGAAAAATGCTAGCGTTGACACATGTGCTGAAACGACATCGTGTCAGGATCGCGGGAGTTTGCCACGTTTCCAGCATTCTTGATTCTCAACTAAAATTTTTTTGTAGTTGCTCTAAGGTAACGGCGTAATAGCGGCTAACGCTCCGTTTCATGACGGCATCGTTGTCTGTCCTCATCCCAGGTGACAGCCCACAGCACGGCGGCGTTGTTTAAGGCTTTTTTAACTGTATACATTATAAATAAATAAAAAATTACAAAACAAATATCATGTCTTGACAAATAATAAATATGTTAACGTTTCTGCGGTAAAAATCTAAAAGGTTGTGGGTATAAGCCTAAGACTAAAAAGAATGGAAGTTGCAGAATAAAACAAGGGAGAAATTTGCTTTACTCAGAAAATGCGTCATTTATGGCATCTCATTTACAGTCCTTTACAATCGAAATTGCAAGATTACATATGCTTCTTTTCCTTCCCGCCATCTTAAAAAGTTTGCACAGAATCTTTTGATGAAATTTACAAGGTACAATTTATGCTGCACGGAAGAAGCCTTGGATTTTTTCTGGATGAACTCACCTTCAGAACAAGAGATTCTCCAATGCATGAGTGCACGTCTAGATAAGGTAGCTGAAATTCTGCTACCATCATGGAAACATTCCCTCCAGAAATTCATCGAAGTTGTCGTTATCAACATTATCATTCCCAGCCAAACTTGAAGAAGCCTTTCTTCCTACAAAACGAGTGTTAATAGAGGTAAGCTAATTGGCAAAGCAAGAAAAGAACCATCTGCTTGGCACGGGCTACAGTATATTTTACTCTTTTTAAGTAGATTAGCAAGCGGAACTTATGACTAATACACAATATTGGATATATTAACGTACTAACTCCAAACCTTTTCCTTTCTCTTTGCTACTCCCATGTGCCTTGTCCGAGTCACCATCACTGCCTGATCCATCTCTGAAATTAGATGAGGAGTTAGTTTTTAAACATTGTAAAAAAGAAAGAAAGAAAGAAAGAAAGAAAGGAGCCCCCACAATTTAACTAGTGGAAAATAAGTTCATAAAGAAGATATTGAATACAGATTTATCACCTGTTCCATTCATACGCTTTTTCTCTTCTTGCCAAACCTTTTCTCTCATGCTTCTCATCTGTATTGTGACCACTCCATGATTGTTCCCTGAAAGAAGATTCACACTCAGTTCTGAAAGAGCAAAATGGTAAAAGCATCCATGCTTTGATCAGTAGATAACCGTAACAAAATAAAAGCCCTTGGACTCAAGTTACCTCTTTTTTTTGTGCTCCTCTTTCTCTCTTCTTTCTGAACTTTTTCTCCTGTCTACGCTCTCCTCATATTCCTCGTCTCTATCATGGTCATTTCTAGACTGATCCCTGAAAGAAGACAGTCAATCAGCCACTACAGAGCAAAAACTACTTGGTAGATGTTAGCTTCCAAAGTAGGCAGACTCTGCAATGAAAATTTGTACCTCTTCCTTTTGTAAGCCTCTTTTTCTTGTCTTTCTAGTTGCTCCCTCTCTTTCCGTCTTTTGTAATGAAGCTTCTCTGTACATCTATTTGAAAATGGTTGACAAGAAAAAAAATGGTCAGAAAAATATCAAAGTTAAACACATTAAACCAATACCGTTTTAAATACCCACTCACCTCCCACAAGTTACCAATTTGACAAGTGCTTGTTTGTTTTCTCCAGCTTCAACATAAGAAAAGTTCACCTACAAATTGTTGAATGAAAAAGTAAATAAGTAAATAAGAATTTCTAACATAGAAGCTCTTGCAAGGAACAAATCCAATATAGCATTCAATACAGGCTGGAAATAATATAGGTCAAATGTTAAAAAGATTCAAGATTCAGATATGTCAATCCAGTAGGCTTAATTTCAAGTTAAAACTAAAATAATTCCACGGAAAACTAAGCTCACAGTATGTGAGGACTTGAGATCCCTGGCTAGTAGTTACAGCTTAAAACATATTCCAACAACGCCAACTCATATTAAAATCATTACTTTTATGATAGTATGAACTCATAACTCATCCAAACAGAACCACTAATTATCAATTGATAAACTATAAAAATTTCAGAGATGAAAGGTTAGCTGAGATTCCAATCAATTATAAAAGTACAGAGACTTGCCTCATAGCCTGCCAGGCCGTCTTTTTCTTCACAATGTTTGTTACCACATATGAACTGCCCTGACAGAAATGGACAATACCATAAATTGTGACTCTCATCAGTGTTCCTAAAGATGACAGATTCTTTAAAGTCATTGAGGAAAAAAGTGGTACACCAGATATTCCAAGAATTGAAAAAATCAGTACGTCCTCGGAATGATGAGATGAAAGAGAGTGCAAGCTTAACATAGATAGGGTTTCTATGCCATACAAATAGGTAATCAACAAAATAATACACATGAAAAATTTAATTTCCTTCCACAAACAAAGAAGACAATGCAATTAAAAAAAGACTTTACCAAACCGGTAAATGAAGGGAAAAGTATTACCTTTCCCAGACACAACTTCCTTCTCTGTCCTCCATCTCAAACCAATCTACAGGTAAACAGTTAGAAAATCAGAGAAAATCAATTTAAATGGTATACACCAAAACTTTAGGAAAAACAAGGTTGTAACAGAGAGGAAGAATGAAAACAAGGAATGCCAACAAAGAACTAAACAACACAACTGTTCAGGTGATTAAAGCTAAGAATTAGGGTATTTAGCCATATACAAAATAATAATATATTGCAACCATGAGTATTACAGTTGACCAAAAATATGCCTCCTATTAGGATGGAAACATTAAATACAAGAAATTTTCTCATAACTAACAATGAGATTAAGAACAGATTAACATGAGCATCAGAGTGACAGGTACAAGAACAAAAACTGAAAAAAGTAATATTGCTACATACCTTGCCACTCTTGTAATGTGACATGTCAGCTATGCAGTATCTAGGATAAGATTAAGGTAATGGACAAGGAACAAATAGAACATTCATATAATATGTATATGCACCAACAGATTTAACCAAAACAATATGACATAAGAACAGTTAGTAGTAAGGAAATAAAACATTGGTGCCAATCATTCTCAGGTAATGAAATTGGCTCTCTTTGTATTTGTTTACTATTGAATTACTTGGATGACCCCACTTTTGCCTTTGACTCATTTTATACATCTTACAAAAATTTATATGATAATGCCTAATCTCAGCTCCATAAATGAAGAGATTTTCCAGCAGATTCTGTTGCTTAATGCAGTGTTCTCCTGTGATATGTAAGATATTATGGTAGTTATAACTTTCAGTTCAGAATTTACAGAAAAATAAAGGAAATCATCTCAAAACTCATTACAAGAGTATTAAAAAAATGTATAATAAGAACATCTGTTCCAGCAGCTACGTTTACCAGAAAACTATGATCACTGTTCTTAGAATCATATCAAGCAGTAATCAGCCAACAAACAGATATTCCAACAATTTAATCATTGAGATATGCAAACAGTATCTATTTGCAATGGATACTCTTTAAAAAGCTTATCATAATAACGCTTCACTAGCCTTTGCTCCCACGATGAATCCTTATCATCTTCTTCAGAACGTATGAACCTTAATAAAGATAATAAAAAATTAGACAAAGCCCCGATGAGTTCACTCAGAAAAAATAGAAAGGTAGAACATATTAAATATATCAAGTTTTTCATAACTAAGAGCTTTAGTAAAGCAATACAAAATGAATGAGCCCATTCCTCATTTACTATTAACAAGAATATAGATAGAGAGGTGAACCAAGAGTGTAATTGCTGGTTTCATATAGCAGCAAATTTTCCATTAGCATTAGCTGTTTCTTGAAGAATGTATGATTGTCTTAAAAGAAGGGAAATCAAGTCAAATAAAAGATCAAACAAGGACAGATCAGGATAACCATTCATGCAGGCTCCGTAAAGAAAAATGAATCTGCCATTAGAAACAAACCAAGAAATAGGATACCAGAGCTAGCTATACACTTATGTTATTACAAATAAACAATATTGGCCACACAACAAACAGAATTGCACATTACAAAACTCCAACACAATCATAGTAGCATGAGAGACTCTAATTCAGCCATGTTACAACATTCTTTAGTAGGCTTTAATCCTTTTATGAGTAGAAGAATCTATGGAGCTTTATCTATAATTAATTAAATCAAAGACAAAAAGTAAAAGACCAAGAGTGAGGGAAATTGCACATATAGAAAGAATTTTTCAAATTTTATTTTTGTCTCACTTTTTCTTTGCATGTTAGGTTTTCCCTTTTCTAAATCAGCTGCAAAAACTGAAAGAAAAAAAAAATCGTTTTCCTCAATTTGGTTCTTTCTATAGATCCTAGAACCACCTTTGTATAGGATATGAAGAGAAAATACGTTTATCTGCTGAATGTACAAAAGCGATATACAGGTATGAGCATGCATTCATGGTATTCTACTTAGACAAACATACCGATATCCTTCTCTCAGTGTGTCTTGATCAGTTTTAATAGGCAGCTTCAGGTTTGTAGATTTTTCTTTCCCATAGAAGAGCACTGCAAACAAAGACAAACTGAGAATTTTCTAAAGAATTGCTACAAGTCTCAATAATAAAATTTAGCTCTCAACTGACATTAATATAAAATTAAAAAATAAAAAACCCACATATTTTCCATTTCTACTAAACTGAAATGTGAGAAGAATTATCATTACTGAAGAAATAAAATTGTCACAAGCACGCTAAACAACTATAGGAAAACCAAAATTTTCCTTGAAACAGCCTCAAAATTCGAAAAGTATGCTACCCCAAAAGTTTTCCCACAAATATTTGCTTATTGAAAAGAACTAAATCCACGCGTACAGCAATGATGTTTTAATTGAAAATGAATACAAAATGTGGGGATGACTGTAGCCTCCTTCCTTGCTTGATGGAGGAGATTGTTCGCCAGCCTTTGGATTTAGGACGCCAAGAATCAGCAAATAAAATGCTCACTATTTGCACTATTCTCTGTGTCCCATTTTTTCAGCAATAAGAATCAAATTAGTAGTCACAAAATGATTCCAAGTTCATTTTACATTGCAGATGGATATCCGAGCATAAAGAAAAACAGATAGGATTCCTATGTTCTGACACTTTATTAAAAACCATATCCCCTATCAATCAATTCTGATTTACAACTAAATCATCTATTAGAAAAAACTTAATTAAAATACATTAAAACGAAAAAATATGTACATAAATATAAGCATGAACGAATGCATTGTTTAGCATACCGTAGTCGTTCAAGAATTTTTTGTGGCGATCGTAGGCATTGAGTCCTCGAATATGAGCTTGGTATTGCCTGGATATGATCAAATTCATATTATCGAACATCTATTAAATCGTATAAATATATATATATATAAACAAATATTTGGCACAATAAATATATTTAAACACACTGTTTCCTCTCTTCTCTGTCGTAGATTTTGGACTTGAGAGCGCCAAAAGAGGCCATGTTTCACTGCTTTGAATACTCCGCCGCCCAACTGTTCTAACAATTGATTGATAGAAGAAGCCAAACCTTTAATTTCCAGTTCAAGCACGACTCGGGAGAGAAATCGAAGGATTTGCAGCAAACCTTCCTTCAAAATCAAACCTATCGAGCTTCGGACTACAAATTTTCCAATTCTATGCTCGGTTGATTAACAAAAATACCAAATTACCCTTCGTAAACTTGTTTCTTATGCTTGTTTGTATTTTGTTGCAATTCTCGTCATTTTCAAATAAGCTTGGAAGAAGCTTGCAAGTTCAGAACGGAGCAAACCGTTATCACAATTCAATACCAATTTCGTATTTCACTTTTCATTTTGGCGTGCTTAATTAAAAAAATCCGGGGAAACCAAAACTGAACTCACGGCCGGGGCATTGGAAGTCATCTTTTTATCGTTGATTTATTGAGATTACAACACGTAAGCAACGCCCCCCCCCCCCCCCCCCCCCCCCCCTTTTTTTTATTTATTCTTTTCAGCACTAAAGCGACGCCGGTTTGAGTTCAAAATGTCAACGAGCTTTGAAACATCAATAGCTCATAAAATTGTGACATGTTTTTTTTTTTTTTAAATAATAAAACATGCACCGACAATAACAATGCTAGCAACTTATTTTCTTTTTAGTTTCGCTTTGTTGCCAGCCGGTGAGTATTACGAATCAAATCATGCTTTTGAGAAGCATAAATATAATCAACCGTATACATACTGTATTGTTTGTTGTCGGCCGAATTTTATTGCACGAACCTCAATAAGTAATTTTAGAGCACTTTAAGTATTAAATATATATGAAATTTGAATCAATAAACTTTCAATTACTTATTTAACTTTGTCAAACGTGAACTAATATAAGTAACACATGTAATTAATTAAATTTTTTAAAATTTAATTTATTTTTAATTAAATATTTAATTCAACTCTGTTCAGCTCATTCGAATCAAAAAATAAAACTATAATTAATCTCCTTT